>OMNV01028383.1:6728-21958 GCA_900303265.1 Brotula barbata | reverse complement strand
CCCCCCCCCCCACACACACACAAAGGAGCAGGTTTCAACACTCCATGTGCTTCCTCCAAGTGACAGATGTCATGGTAGTACTTGTTATAATAAAAATGACAAAGTATCGGTGCCGTGTGCACATATTTGTGTTTTCACAGCATACAGAGCTAAACTGAGCATGCTCAACTCCGTGTCTCGCATCCGAGGACAAGGAAAGTCAACGGGCTACCCACAGACAGAGGGCATGCTGGGAGATTGTATGTTGCAGTATGGCCAGGAGCTGGGAGCCGCTTCTGAATTTGGTACGTTCACAGGCTCAACAGCTGGACAGATGTGTGCAACAGGAGCTGTAGGTAAGAAAAGAAACAAATAACCAAGAGACAGAGGAGATGTAAGAGCACCATGAACGCATCACCGAGTCCTGTCCCAGGAGGAGACGTGACCACGTGTTTAACGTGATTTGATCCTCATTCTTTGTTGTAACTTTGAATTGACTGGAAGACGAGCATCTTTCAAACTCTCCCGTTGTTTTCCTGTCCCACCGTCTTCAAACTCTTCCTCCTCTCCTCTTGTGTTGGGGTTCAGGTGGAGCTCTGGCTGGGGTGGGTGAGGCTCTGCAGCAGGTGGCGCATTCCCGCGACGCTCTCGACGTCGACGTCAAACGCTCCTTCATCGACCCGCTGCAGGAGCTTCGTGAGGGGAAGCTGAAGGACATCAGGGTGAGGATTCACCACGGTCATAACATTTTGGACAAAAAGCCCACATGCTGCTTCATTAAACTCGTCCTAAACGCCTGTGGGCCTCCTGAGCCAATTCCACCGACACTCTTGGATCTGTAGTTTGTCCAAAACAACCAGCATCCATTCCTGAACCGTCTTTTTTTCTCTCCACTGATTCTGACTTTCCCTCTGCGTGTTTCTGAGCCTCGATCTGATCGCCTCCACAGTATCAGCTGAAGAAGCTCCACGGTCGTCGGCTGGAGTTTGATTACAAGAGAAGAAGAACAGACAAAATCCCAGTGGACAACATCCGTGAGGCCTGGGACAAATTCATCACATGGAAGCAGCTGGCAGAGAGGAGCATGTTCACCCTGCTGGAGGACGACGTGAGTCATTTCCTGTCCACTCGGAGGCGGATCGCCGTAGTTTTATTCAGTCCCAATGCTCTTCAAAACCCAGGAAGAAACATCGAATGCATTCCTGTGCCAAATGAGCTGCTCTCTGTTTGTCTGCCTTCTGTTTGCCTCTGTCCATTTTAGGACTGTTTTAATTCTAATTTGGTCGTCTCGATAGGTGAGAGAATAATTGAAAGGATCAATCACATACTGCGTAGATGAAGATGATTATTCTTATCATCAGTCCCGATGAGCTCTACGGGTCCTTCTGCAGGCCTCATCTCTTCTTGTCGTGTTTGTCTGTTGTTGCATAAATTAAGTATTACTCGTGTACTTACTAACCCCGTACTGGTGGACGTATAAACACAAACAAACATCAGCGTTTGGTTTGATGAGTTTCTATTCACACCGACGTTCAGGGCTGACGTTTGGTCCTTCAGGTCCATCAGCTCGTTCCTCTGGCTGCTCTGATCGCTGCGCTGCTGGACTTCCACCGCCACGCCCATCACATCCTACAGGATCTCCATGGCAACCTGCAGGCCAGGTGAAACTTCATGTCAATCCAGCCTTGTAACTACTACTGATCACCTTTAACTGAATATGTTTTCTGTAATTGCCCGTAAATTTAAATCTCTTCCGTGTGTTGAAGAACAGGCTGACTGCTGCCAGTAACAGACCAGAGCGACGGTTCCGACCCAAAACCATCCGAGTCCGGACGGAACACGATGGCTGCGTCGGATTTTACCATCAACTGTCGATAATGACCACCGTCCCCTCAGGTGGTGTTTGTTTGTCATGAGAAGTGTGACTCAAATCTAACCGTGCAGCATTTTTTATGCGATCTATTCTGTGTGCAGGGGAGCAGAGTACGGTCCGACCATCCAGACCGGCCTGTCCCCCCACCTGTACCCGTAAGTATTGAAATCCGATTTTCACAACACGTGATGACGATGGAAAACGGCGTGTCTATTAAACAGGATCATGTCCATACTTTCCATTGTATTTGTTTGAGCAGACTGAACGGTTGTTTGTGTCATTTTTTAAAACCTTAACTCTGTCTCAGCTCTGTGTGTGTGTGTGTGTGTGTGTGTGTGTGTGTGTGTGTGTGTCGTGACACGTTTCCGTAGTGATATCCACTCAAATTTTTAAATGCAGGTGAGCGATATCTTCTCTACGTGAGCATGGTTTATTTGGTCTCTTTCCCCGTCTGTCTTTCTTGGTGTCTGTTTCCCAGCTGGGGTCAAGCGAGTCCTGGATCAGCCGTGTTGTCGGGCGCTCTACACTTTCCTCCCAAACCACGATGGCGAGCTCGGCTTCAGAGAGGGCGACGTCATCTTACTGACCAATCGGCTTGACGACAACTGGTACGAGGGCACGCTCGGCGGCCGGTCGGGATTCTTCCCCATCAGCTATGTGGATGTCCTGGTGCCACTCCCGTTACCATGACAACATATGAGTCATCAACATCCGTGACCAGCAGTGTGTGTGGCAGCCTGCCAGATAATATGCAACTGTTCTACTTTTATTTTTTGCTCTTACTCAAAAGTTTGCTTTTTGAAAGAGAGGCCACATGGTCGTTTGAACTTTTCAGCACTTTAGAGGTCAGTAAAGAGCTGGAGTGCTTACTGTTGCTTTTTACTATTTAAGGAATTCATTTCAGTCAGGACACTCAGGACAGAGATGGAAGCAAAAAGGCTCATAGCAGACAAAAATGTTGAACAGTGAAAGTCATAACGCAGAAACATTCTTAGTCTGTCATTCCTCAATTTTCACTTTTATTTCCATGTTTGACTGTGACACAGTAGATTGCAGGCTGCCTTGATGGTAATCAGAATCTTAATCCCTGATTTAATCTTAATCCCTCAGTGACTTCAACAGTTCAAGGCCAGAGGGAAAAGGTGTCTCCTACTTACATCTCTAATCAATCTGAAACACTCGCAATATTTTCAGCGGCAAAATGAAGACAACATCAACAACTGACAACTGAATAATTGCTCAAAATAATCATTGTCCTCCTGTCTATCCCTTTGATTTGCCCTGCGCTACAGTGCCACCTAGTGGACATGGAGGATTATGGTCTCCTGGGAAACCTGAAGTCCCATCAATCATCCAATTTGTATTATTTCTTTCTGGATAATCATCCATTTAAAAATACATATTATTATATGGACTGTTAGTATGTTTGAGCCTTAAGGGTGTTAAGTAAAAAAACCTGAAGCTGGGTCCACTTAGGTTTAAGTGGATTTTCAATACATCTGTCTTAGTTTACATTGACATTACATTACCCACAGAACACTGTGTTATACCTGTCGATTGAGGGATACATAGGTCTGCAAAGTCTGCAAAATCGCACCCCAGCCCCTCCCACGTGACTTGCACTGTGCGTGTGCTCGCAGAAATGTTCGTGTGACTTGTTTGTGCAATAGAAGCGTTTAAGGGATAGCACTCAGGACAGGACACTTGTATTAAGACAAAGGTCCCAGGCACCAACCAGAACCCCTGGACTGGAGTTCTCTCCAGCACACGTATGCATTGATCAGTTAGTTTGGATTTGATGGATTTGATTTAACCCAAGTTATTGTGGGAATGTGCCACCACACAAGCACACTGACAATAGAAAACAGCATGTATGGCGTGTCTTTAATAAGGGATGATAACGCTCTGATGCTTCTCTGTTTTCATGGAAATGCTTTCATAATAACCATGCTATCAGGTGGATCATTGCAGATTAAAATCATGAAAGCTCCAGCTGCACACATGTCTTGTAAGATTCCAGCTGCCTGTTTTTGCCTGGCTTCTGAGACAGATCACAGAGCTGACATCGATTGATAAGTCCTGAGCTTCTGGGTGCTCGATTGTGTGTTGTTGCTGCACTGCTGAGCGAAACATCCTGATTTAGATGAGCCATTGCCTGGTCCTGTAATCCAGGTTTGCCTATTGTAGGAATCAAACTGCAATGATTATTTGATGAAACTTTGTGTGCATCAGTCTTGCCTTTATACGTCACTGATGTGACCCCGCCCTCTTTCCTCTGAAAATGGTGACAACACTCAAGTCGTGCACAGAGCTGGGATAAAGACTGGTTTGGTACAACTCATCGTTGTCCAGCCTTATAAAGGAAGGAAATAACACATCACAGTCTTTACCCCGTGTATTGTCATTTACTTTACAGCACCATTGCTAATTTTCAGTGATTTCATAGAAAGCTGATCATGTTTATCCATGCTGAGTGTACAATAACACATCTACAGACTGCAGTCCTTCAAATGAATGATGTTGTAAAACTGCTGCTGTAGGTTCTTCTGCTTCCTCTGTGTTTCAGTGAAAATCTCAAAGCATCCGATCTACTCCAGATCGTAGATAATAGATTATCATTGTAAAATTAAAAATAAATATAAATAAATAAAGCCTCTGAAATGATGTGTGTGCGTATATTTGTCGTCTCTATCTATCTATCGATCTATCTATCTATATACGTTTTGAACACGGAGCAAGTGACACAAGCCAGATAGATAGATAGACAGACAGACAGATTATTAATCCCGAAGGAAATTCAACAATACAACTGTAATTTCGCCATCCAACCGAGAGGAGGCGCAGAAGACATTTTGCTACTCGGTTTTTAACTTCCAAACAGCATTTAAACTTCCGCCGGAAGTCTGTACTTTCTCTTCAACCAGGCCGATCCAACATGGTGGGTTGAATTGATGTTTCTACCAGGTCGATCTAACGCAATCCTTACGCTATCGTTCTGTATGCAGGCCTATTATCTCAGTCAGCGCTACCGAACTGTCTCCTACATCTGATACTGTCGGTATTAAAGGCAGATTACGTAATCGGACCGTTTATTCGGTGATAATTGTAGCCGTCAGACTGCTAGCACAGGCGGCGTACTGAAGCCGCACTGGGTTCATTGAGCTGCACAACGACACCGCCGTTCCGTTTGGCTTTGATAGAACAGAAGATTCTCTCCAAGTTCAACTAACAGCGGCGGTTCGTCAGCTAACATTGGAGGCTAAACGGGGTTAGCTTCTGCTCTGGATTCAGGCAGAGACTCGAGCTGAACACCTGAACACCGCGTTAGCTTAGCTGCAGTCTGAGGTGTCCGGTGCGCCAATGATTCAAGTATCGATCAGGAACCCAGACTGTCACAATCTTTACGTTCCGTTCACAACCTCACGCACGCCCCAATGTGTTTATTCAGCCTTCATGCTATGATGCCAAGTGATTAATGTAAACAAATGGTGAACGTATCGTGAACGTTGAGCTCTTAATATGATGGAAGATCGCTCACGCTCCTCTTATCCTTTGTCACCCTTCTTACTTAATTTGTCGAGCCTTCGATGATCTGTTCAAATGCTCTGCCTTTATCTGATTTAGTCTGAACTGTGCCTGATTGGTCAGTTGACGCTACAACGATAAAGTGGTCTGTATGGTGGTCTCTGCAACAGCCTAAATGTCACCTTATTCAAATGGATCGTGGTGTCTGATATGTTTAGGTCATAAATTTGTCTGTGAATTATTTTTTGCAGGGACGAGTCAGGACTAAGACGGTGAAAAAGGCCGCCCGGGTCATAATTGAAAAATACTACACCCGTCTGGGTAGCGACTTTCACACCAACAAGAGGGTGTGCGAGGAGATTGCCATCATCCCCAGCAAGAAGCTCCGCAATAAGATTGCCGGGTAAGTGCCTTGCTGTGATCCTGGCGAGTGTTTTTACCGCGTTGACCCTGTATCGAAAGGGATCGTGGTGCTCCTGTAGCCAGGTCATTGATAGTGCAGGCAGATGAACCTGGAGGGCTTTCCCTTTGTTCGGAGGAAAACCCTCTTCCTGCCAAACCCTGTTTCCCTCAGACATTTCAGTAAAATTTCAACAGTAGTGAGTAAATGGGCCGAGTTAAACATGGGTAGTAACGTGGTTGATGAGAGGTCCGTTGTCTTGGTTTGAAATGTATGTTTGTTTTGGTGCCTGACCGGCATTTCCACTCAGCTGCTTTTTTTTCTGTCTGACCTTTCCCTTCATCGTTCCACGGCCCGGTGCCTTTCTGCAGGTATGTCACTCATCTGATGAAGCGGATCCAGAGGGGTCCAGTCAGAGGAATCTCCATCAAACTGCAGGAGGAGGAGAGAGAGAGGAGGGACAACTACGTACCAGAGGTCAGTGCAGGCGCTGCCGTCCTCAAGGAGAATGCGGTGTTATGTAAAGTTCGGAGTTCAAAATGACCACATTGCTGCAGCTTGTCTAGCTGGAGGTCAGGAGGTTCCATGGGGGTTCTGTGGGTACATCCTGATTTGTTCTGTGGGGGGGGTTTGAGTGACCTTGGACGTAAATGCAAGTAAGGTCACATTGCTTTAGTGTCTTCTCACCCTTAACCTCATGTCCCTGGTCTACGATTCATTATATCTTACTCCAGGAGGAAGGTCGTGTAAGTGGGTGAGACTGAGACTTTTAAAGGCAGCATCAATGGAGCACAAAAACTGACTACAGTAGTTGAGGGCAACACAGACCCTGAGATCTTTTTGACCTTTTGTGCTATGTAAAGAGCAGAGATTCTTCTTGCGGTGTGTACACAGGAAGTCGAAGCTCAATTTACAGAACCTACAGGCTCCCAAACTGCCAGTTTGATCTACACGTCCATCATAGCATAGTTCAGTCGGTGGGGTTGTAAAATTTGGATCGGTGATCTGAGTCACATGGTTTCGGTGCCCTGTGTTGCCCAACAGATTTTGCACAAATTAAAAATACAGGAGTGCAAACAAAGTAGGGTTTGGCTGTGGAAGGATGTGCATTAGGCTACAAGCCTTAATTGTGAAATTAAACAGGAAATAAAAACCTAATTTTAATGCAATGGTGAGTAAATACTCATCGTTCAATGCTTTTTTACAAGAATGGAGATGTGAGACTCGGGAGAATGTGGAGAGAAGCGGGAGCAACGTTCGCATCATGAGTTGGTGGCACGGTGGCGTGGTGGTTAGCACTGTTGCCCCACAGCAAGACGGTCATCTATTTGAATCCTGGGGTGGACCTCCCCTCCTCTCTGTGTGTAGTTTCATGATCCCCCCGCGTCTGTGTGGGTTTTCTCTTGGTGCTCCTGTTTCCCCCACCTACAAAAACACGTACGTTGGGTTAATCACTGCTGCCGTTACCCCTGACCAAGGCAAAGGCAGCAGATAGGGAGTTGGCGCTGTGTTTGTGCACGCTTGTATGTGTTCGCTGCCCACTGCTCCTCATTAATGTCCCTACAGGGATCAATAAAATACCCTTTCAAGTCTTCGCCCTGATTTGATTAGATTTGGTTTGTTTAGCAGCAACGTCTGAGTGTTCAGGATTATCTGACCCAGAGGTCATGTGCTCTTGCTGCTCTCTCCCTCTCTCTCTCCCTCTCCTCTCCCTCGATGACCTAACTCCGGATGTCTTTTGGAGGCACCAACTCTCGGTCATGTGGACACATCTAAAACAAGGAGTGAAGGAAACATGTTTTTTGGGGGTGTATTTTGTTTGTTTTGTGGAGTCTTGGTCACCTCTGTACCCTTGACCTGTCATCACTGAAAATGGAGGTGATTTTCCTCCAGGAATAACTACAGCAGACGTGGGGAATTAAGAGATGTCAGGCTGCACAGGTCCCTGATTCTCACAATTTGGTCACCCTGTATCGAAAGTGATCATGGCTCTCTGGTTGCCAGGTCATTGATAGTACAGGAACATAAACCTGTGAGCCTTTTCCCGTGTTTGAAGGAATATTCGTTCCTCTTGAACCCTGGAGCTCCCAGACAAACTGAATTGTCGTTTGATTCTCCAGACTTCTCCATGATTTTTAATGCGTAATAAACATTGTTGCGTAAATGAAAAGGACTGAGAATCTCATCATCCTGTGAAAACACTTATGTCTAAACTGTCTGTCTCCAGGTTTCTGCTCTGGACCAGGAGCTGATTGAAGTTGATCCAGACACAAAGGAAATGCTGAAGTTGCTGGTAAGACTGCGAAGCTGGTGTGGAAGGTTAACACTGGAATCCCAGCAGGTGGTGTGGTCCTGCATAAACAAGTGCAGTTTGTGACATCACAAATGGCCAGAGACCATGGTCATAAGCAGAGAGCTCCTTCATCTGGGACCACTCAGGCCCAAACAATTTAGGTTGTGCATCTAAAATAGGATCACTGCAAAGGAGAGAAACTGAATCGGTCTTAACACAATTGGTTCTTTACAGCTCGGTTAACAACATTTACTTCATGTGTGCTGACTGATTGAGGCATTTCTTCTTTCTTTTAAATATTCCAGATTTCAGTTTGTAATTTTAAGCATTATATGCGACGCCTCCTGCGACTGAGTGACTCGACTGCGAATGAGTCAAACGGGAAGTATGCCGACAGCCTAAACGGCTTTTCCTCTGGTCTGAAGTCTTTCAACAGACGACACCAGTACTAAACGTTTGACTCAAAGGTCAACGTATCGTATGTTACTGTAAAACATCAGTACGAGGAAGGTTAACTGCTGCACACGTTGATCACACCAACACAGAGGGTTCAGGTATTGATCCCTGAATGCAGCCCGTTTGTCAAATCTGTCGTGGCCTTTATTTGTCACCCTGTATCGAAAGTGATGATGGCGTTCTGGTTGCCACGTCATTGATAGTACAGGAATATGAAGCTGAAAGCCTTTCCCGTGTTTGAAGGAAGTAGGGTTCCTGTCAAACCCTGGAGCTGTCAGACAGTCTAACCAAGTTCTTTACTGGAGGTGTTGATGTGAAGCTCTGATTTGAACAGATTTCTCTCTCCCTTCCTCTGTCCTCCTCAGGACTTTGGCAGTCTGTCCAACCTGCAGGTCACCCAGCCCACCATCGGCATGAACTTCAAGACGCCTCGAGGAGTCTAAATTTCTGTAATGTATCTTATAATAAAAACCTTTGCGGAAAAGCCTTGGCACCTCTGCACATTTGTTGGTGGATCTGTTTTATTCATTCATTCAAAACTCAGATGCTTAATTTTCCTTTTTTTTTTTTTGAATAAAAGATGCAGAAATGTGTACAATGTTCTCAAATACAGGATCCGACTTATCGTTAGTGCTCATTAGACATTTGTTCCTTGACCTTGGGAACATCCCTCATCTGAAAGGTCACTCAACAATTTTAGGCCCCCTGACTTCTCTCAAAAGGGGGAAATGACTTTTCTCAATCCGTGCCTCGTTGATTTGACTACATGTTGTCCGAGGATGTAAAGTTCAACTGTATTGTGTTGATCCATACTGAAGAGAAGTCAAACTCGTTTCCACCTGACTGAATCGGCATCTTTTAAGATTCATAATGTTAATTGTAGGTACATAACAGCAGCGATGTACAATATCAGGCTCATGTCTGAAACATTTCAGTCCATCAGATCCTGCTGTTGGAAAACCACCGTGGGCTTTGGGGGCCTATTTGACCTGTTTAAATAATAACCAAAATGTTGAATATACTAGCTAGCAGTGTTTTAGGTTAGAAATAATCCCAAGACACAAGTCACCCGGCCAAACCAAGTTTTGTCCCGATAATCCTGTAAACAAACATTAGATTAGACAGATACTTTTTTAGATTAGATACTTTATGGATGTCAACGTGCTGGTAAATTTAGCGTGAAGTGATTTGGGTCCAACTATGTCTATCAAATTCGAAATCCCAACATGCACAGAGTCCCACAAGATGAATGTGGAGTGACGCGTCTATTCCCCGTTTTCAAATCCCTCTGTCCAGTGCTCCGTGGTTTTGATAACACTGGTCCAGTGGTTCCAAGGACATCTGTGTCCTGACCGCTCCTGGAAATGCACAAACGTCAGCAAGACCTCTGTCAGCCTGCAGCCTGTCTGAGCCTCCTCAACACCTCCTCTGGGCTCAACAGGGAGTCCAGTCTGATGAGTTTGTCTCTGGACCTGGAACCCTGGAAACAGGAAGACAAAGGAGGTGAAGGAAAAATTGGAGTAAAGGACTCCGATTGGATGTGACAAGTTTGAGATCAGAAACCTTGTCAAGAATCACGTGACTCTTCTTCAGCTCCAGGACTTCAGCTAGGTAGCGGATCAGCTCTGCATTTGCCTCCCCGTCCGTAGGGGGCGCTGCGATGGCGATGCCTACCGCCTCAGTGGAAAGAGCTGTAAGTCCATGAAAAGGTGGATCACGGTGTGTCAGCCCTTAAGTGACAAAACAAAGGCGACATGTGATACCTGTGATGGCGCTTTGCTTGGAGCCGGGCTTTACGTGGATCACCATGGTAACGGCCCCACTTTTATCTCGAGCCACAGGACCTGGCGCTTTTGCTGCCGGTCCCGCCTCAGCCGGCTGACCTTTGACCTGCTTCACCAGTACACAGACGTCAGGAGTTAGTTTATGGTTCCATTTGAGAAAAGTTCATTTCTGCATTTGACAAATCCGGATTATGGAGGAGCAGTGATGAGCAGCGAGCCAAATCAGAAACGAAAGTCACATGACAAACCAGATCATTTCTGACCCGTTTGTCCAAAACCTTCATACATTTTTAGGGTTTTGGAACTTAAAACCCGTAAAACAAAAACGGACGTCACGTGAGATTTCCAGAGAAATTCGGTCAGAAAAGAACAGAGTGACACACTCACAGATTTCTCCTTTTTCGGCATCCGCCGGCCTCCGGAGGAGCAGAGCCTCGAGCCTCGCTGCACCGGGGAGAAGAGGCGGATTGTGCCGGTAGATAAACCGACAGCAGAGCACCGGGACACGGACACGATTCAAAGTTCCCTGAAAAGATGGGAATGATTCCTGAAAACTTCCAGTTATCAAGGTTAAAGCTGACCGGGAAAACATGTAGCGGTTAGCATGAGCGGCGAGCTGCAGACACAAACTTCAAAGTAAACATCTTGACTTCCGCGTTTCAAAATAAAATACATGTTACGGAACCATAAACTTTCCATAAACTTTCCATAAACTTTCACTCTAGAACCTCAACAATCAAATTCAGCATCCAACGTTTCGAGTAGCGAACGGAGGAGATAAGCAATACACGTCACTGTGAAGCGTTTAAATGTGTAAAGAAATACACTTACCACGAAAACGGTAACAATAACGGTGGTAAATGATATAGAAAAGGTTTAACAATACAGGAAAGTAAAAAATATACCCTATGAGAATTTAACGACCCCAATAAAGGTGTGGAAAAATAAACCGGACACGTCCAGAAAACGTGGCCAATTTTGTGACGAGTCTCCATTTGAAGATAAGTTGACGCTTGTCTCATGAATATGAATATAATAATATGAATATCCAGAGTAACGGACGCGCTGCACTGTCAGCGATCACGTTTGTCGATATTTTCATCGGGGTTCTTTCCTTCTTTCTTCTTTCCTTCTTTTTAGTTTTCACCGGTGCCGACCCTGTTCGTCGTTTTAGCTCTTCAGTCTTTTGAAGCTGTGGGAGTGTCTACAGGAGCTGACTGCTCCTTCTCCTCCTTCTCCTCCTTCTCCTCCCGAGCATTGTACGTTTGGCGTGGACCAAAGAGGAGATTTTTGTTTTGAAAACTGATGAATCCACTGATAACTTTGATGAGTAGATCCACGGCGATAACCTGCGCGCAAAGTAAAACAGAAGAGTAAAATAATGTTGAACAGTGGCTTGATGTAGTTCTATGGTTTCACCAGGTGGGGGCACTCTCCTCTACAGGAAGCCAGGAGGCACAAGAAGAAAGCAGCAGTCCACCTGCTGCAGGGACCCACGAGATCTGATCCATGACCCAGTTTATCATCATCGTCAAATCTGCCACAGAGGTTTAGGGCCACTGTCCAAAAAAGAAATAAAAACTGATTTTGAGCATGAACCTGTATTTTCAGAAAAAAAATTGTTCCTCTCAAAATATACATTTATTATTATAACATTGCAGCTTCTGTTCTATTTTGCTTTCCATGACATCTAGTGTCATTTCAACGTTTTTTCTTGAGTCTGTTCTTGTGATACTTTGACTATGGTTTTTGAAACCGTATGGCTTTCAGGTCAAAATCTCTGTTTTGAAATGTGTAAAATGAAAGCGGTGGTTTGTGGTTAAAGAACAGTAACAAGGTTGAAAAAACTGCCCACACTAATGGGATAGAACTGCTGACGTTTCACAGAAATGATGTTTCCTCCTTTTGTTTGATAGAAAAACATGAATTTAATGCAGTGCATTTCTACAGTGCTTTCATCCAGAGCTCTTTGCAGCGTTTGCCTCTCATTCATCCATTCATACACACATTCACACGTCGACAGCCCAGGTAACCACTCAGGGATTTGGATTTGGGACTTGGGTGGATTATGTTGATGATGTATACAGATCATATGGATTCATATAAAAAGAAAAAGAAACAAAAGCAAAACACCACAATCTCAACAGAGCCTTGAACTTTCTGCTTCAGAGTGATTCTATCTTGAAAAACAGTAAAATTTGGTTTTCTTGTCTTGATGATGACTTGCCTCATATTCAACATCCAACTTTATTGTAATATTTTACATTTTTTCATAATATTACATCTTATATTTTGTAATTTTTTGCAACATATGACTTCATTCTTGAAATACATCAATATTTGTCTCCTGAAATATGACAATTTTATCCTCAGAATATCTTAATGTTCATGACGTTTTGATTTTACTTGATTTTTTTTTATAACATCCTGTAGTATTGGGCTAAACTGACTCTCTTCCTGCTTGGACTTCAAAAAGTTTGAACGTTCTTCACTTTATTATTATTATTATTATTATTATTATTATTATTATTATTATTATTCGCTAAAACGTTCCATTCTTCCCCTCTATCAATCACCGTCCAAAGGGCGGGGCCAGACACTTCAGCCAAGTCAAGTTGAAAGTGGTACAGGAAGTTATTTGGATTCTTTTCAAAACAAAAGCGTACTGTAATCTGTCCTCGCGCATGGCAAGAGAGAGATGAAGAAGTCACGCAGGACGTTGTTTGATGGTGAAAGATTGTGAAGTGAAGAAGCCCCTTGGATGAGAGGCCAGATGTCCTGGATTCAGTCCAACTTGTACGGCCATGATCTGGACGACTGAGAATCCCCAAGGCATAGTGAAGAAGTGTCCTACTAAGACTCAATAACGAGTCCAACAGAAAGAAGAGATGGAGATGGTGAATTCATTCCAGTAAGAGCTCAGGTTGACTTGAAGCTCGGGAGGCATCACTCTGTAATTATTGTCTACTGAACAATGGGCCGTCCCAGACACGGGGGATTCACCACAAGACCAGCGTGAAGGCCTCAATTCAAGAGCAGAAGAACTCTGCCGTCACAGCAGCGTTTGACGTCTTGATGCCAGGCCACCTATAACATATATTACATTCAGACTCAAACCTGAGCTAGAATCAGACAAACTGAGTCGTAATCAAAGCGGACTTTGAATTAAGTGATCCTAATTCAATGTTCATTCGACGCCACAATTTCCCGAGTTGCGGTAGCATTAGTTAGCTGGCTAGCCCAGCCCATCTAAAACAATGGACTGAGGCCACACAAAAAGCGAGCGTGCGCTGGGTATGACTTATACTGATTTAACCAGAATGCACCCTGATATGTTGATTATATTTGACGGATTTTCATTACAACTTCAAATAAGTCTTTATAAGGGCTGATAGCAAGATGAAATCACCGTCATCATCCTTTAACTGAAATGTTTCAGATATTTACCTGGTGTCATCATCATCGTCTCCATTGTGGTTTTTAAGTACGCATCCTTGATATGTACTGAGACAAAATCAAGGAATAGATTCACCGTTTATTCGTTGACCATAAATAGTTTTATTTTGAAAGTCTTGACAGGAAAGAGGACTGATTATTGTGTGTAACTTTACCACCCCACTGCAGGCTGTTGACTGAAGTGAGACCAAAGATCGAGAAATGTCTTCAATTTGTGACTTTGTGTTCGACCGGAGCAGCACAGCAGCGTCCGTGCAGCATGAGCGCCGATGATGAAGACGAAGAGGAGTTAAACTGCACTTCTTCCTCTTTGCTTTAGGACTTTGAGGCCGTCTTCATTCATCCGCTGAGCATCTGTGAAGGTAAAGCAGCAACCTGTCGCCGCATGACGTCACACACGGACGGACTAAAAGTTTGATCTTGGTTAAACTCGTGGACATACTTCGGTGAAAAATCATGCAAAACTTAATCAAATGTCATTTAAAAGTTTCTTAGATAGACCTGTTGGCTTTCCATCTTCAACACGGAGAACTAAGGGACCAAGAATCTGTTTTTAATCCGTTTCCTGCCTCTAGATGTCAAATTCCGTTATTTTCAGAGCTACACGAGGAGTTTATTCAAAAAGAAAAAGTGTAACAATGTGATCATAAAACTAAGAGTTCATTTCCAACCAGATGACAACAAGTTTAATTGTCGTGGTTTTATTCACAACAATCCAACAGTAACAATCATTTGTTCGTTTTATGTAGAATTTTGAGATTTTTCTTTTTATATTGTTGTCCGTGTGTATGCCGAGTTCAGTAAATAAATCCATAAATGAGGGACGATTGTTATCGTGACTTTACTCTCCTCTCCCTGCCGTACGCTGTCTTTAATGGTCCCAGCGTGACAGAGTCAAAATTACATTTTCACGAGTAAGAATTAGATTAGACAGATGAGTAATGTCATTTGACCTTTGACCTTTTGCCTCGCGTCAGATGTAGAAATATTCCAGCCTTTAAACAGAACGTTTCCTATCGTGGAACGCCGCACGGATGTGTTGGATCTCATAAATACAGATTTACCCAGAATTCATCCTGGTGCTCTTGGTATTTTAGGAACCTTGTCAATGTAATCTTAATGTAATCTAATCTGTATGTTGAAGATGATGAGGATGATGTAAACTGCTGCAGGTTGTTCACATCCTGGAAACGCAGCAGCAACAGAAAAGATACAAAAAAAACAGCCCCAGCAGATATCGCCACACGTAGACGAGAAAGTCATTCATTCATTCATTCATTCATACACAAAGCTGCATGTGAGTACATGATGTGTGAATGTTCACAATACAGACAAACGTGGAGAAACACACACACACACACACACACACACACACACACTCTCTGCCCCCCCTCTGCTGTATTCATTGCATTAGTCTCTCTTGAGTACTTTCCCATGACGGGGGCTCCCGTTATAGGATTAACA
>OMNV01028350.1:0-10199 GCA_900303265.1 Brotula barbata | reverse complement strand
GATGCGCTGTACCGCTTTCTTGTCATACTGCTGTTTCATCTTGCTCTTTGCTGCCTGCAGATTCTGCCTAGCTACTTCACAGGCTGACTGTAGTCGGTCTTTAAATGTAGCTACATACTGCAAGGTGTCACTCGAAGGTGCTGACTGGAGTAACCTCTCTTTCATCATCTTAAGTGGTCCACGGACCTCGTGTCCGTACACCAACTCAAATGGACTAAAACCTGTAGACTCATTCGAGGCATCCCTAATGGCAAACAACAGAAAAGGCATAGCCATATCCCAGTCCTCAGGGCACTCCATGCAATAGGTTTTTATCATGGTTTTTAGCGTTTGATGGCATCGCTCTATTGCACCCTGGGACTGTGGGTGATAGGCAGACGACATCACCTGTTTGATGCCTAAATGGCACACCACATCCTGAAACAAGTTTGATGTAAAGTTCGTGCCTCGATCATGCTGAATTTCCTTTGGGAGCCCTACACGAGAGAAAAACTGCAACAAAGCTTCCACTACCGGTTTTGTTTTAATGTTGCGTAACGGCACCGCCTCTGGAAACCGGGTACCCACATCCATGATAGTGAGTAGGTACTCGTTCCCTTTCTTGGTTTTGGGGAGGGGGCCTACACAATCAATCATCACTTTAGAAAATGGCTCCTCCATGACCGGAGGGGGATTCAGCGGTGCAATAGGAATAATTTGGTTGGGCTTACCCACCAGCTGACAGGTGTGACAGGATCTGCAGTAATTTGTTACATCTTTACGTACATTCGGCCAAAAAAATTGACGCATAATCCTGTCCTGTGTCTTACGTACACCAAAATGTCCAGCCCAAGCGCTCTCGTGAGCCAAGCGCATTGCCAGGTCATTGCCAGACAGGTCAACAGGAGAGTCTTCAACCTGAGCATCCCGCAGCTGCTGGGGCTGTGACCTAGATCTAGTCACAACACAGGCAGTGAAAACTTCAGGGTGCTCTTCCACTAAAGCTATAGTTTGTGTGGCTTCACATGGCTGTTCCTGCACAATAGGGACAACACATTCACTCTGTCCTACCTCCACCTGAGCATCTTCAGGATCACTTGGGCGCACCCTAGTGCCTGCCAGGTCATTACCAAGAAGGAAGGTGATACCTTTTACTGGGAGAGTGTCTATGACTGCTACAGCTGCAACCTTAGTCACCAACTCAGTTTTTACAAAAAAGGTGTGTTAAGGAGTGGAGACATAACAGTCCCCAACCCCCTTGATCACCACTGACACACCAGTAGCAGTGTACGGTGGTAACTCCAACACTCCTTTTAGGAGTAATGAATGAGATGCTCCAGAGTCCCTAAGCACCTTAACTGGGACCTGAGGGCCATCCTCAGACACTGAAACTGTACCTTGAGACACAAAGCCCTTGTACTCTATCAGTACCTCTTCCTCAGAAGGATCAACAGCCTCAGTGGGTTCCAGTACTTGGGGCAGAACACCTACACAGGCTACAGTTTTAGCTTCCCTGTTCTGCAACTTACGGCAAACAGATTTGGTGTGGCTGGGTTTCTTACAATAGAAGCAATTGTTACAAAAATCTCTGAATGAGGCACAGAGTCATCTGGATTATGGAAAGAGTAATTTAATGGAGCTTGCAGCAAGGAGACAAGTCCGCTCGGCGGTACAGAGTTGTCTGAAATCAAAAGCGAGGTGCCTGGGTTTTTGTAAATCCAGGATGAATCAGAGAAAGATAAAGTGTAATCAAAGCAACTTGTCTTGGAACAGAATGGTCTGAAGTCAAAACAAGTGAGCATACAGTGAGTAGAATCTGAGTGTCATTGGAGTATCAGAATGGATGTCAGAGTGCACTGTGTTCTTCTCTATTAAGTATAAGATAAACATATATTTTTCTGACAATGACAAATGTATTTCTGTAGCAACGCACAACTGGCATGATAGTACACACACACTCGTTGCTGTTAGCCTCCCTCTAATGACAGGGTGTGTTCTGTAGTTATAGAGGGAAGGAAGGCCAGCGTGTATTTCTGACATAGAAGAGTCTGGACCACAAGGTCAGCCAGGAGGAGAGAAGCGGCCAGCTGTGTGTGTGTGTAACCTTAGGAAGGTTATCTTAAATTAGTATTACCATCAAAACAACACCGTCGCTTCATGTTGACTTTTTATAGACCGTCCTGGTTTACAGCAGGAGAATTGTTGCTGTCATTATGTACAGATGTAAACAAAGCAGATGTTGGTTGTATTTTAGCCCAAAAACTCAGACAAATGTGTTGGTCATGTGATCTGTTTGTTAGGGTGGCAGCGGTTTCGTTTCGTTTCGTTTTTTTATATTTTGTGTACAGTAGCGGTGGAATTGTTTGGCCTGGAGCGTGGGTCTCACGTCCCCCCTGACCTCCCACATGACTCATTTCCTGTAAACTGAGAGAGGAACGTTAAAATGACATCACTCCGATGCCATTCTCCACTAAAAGTAGATAATGGTAAAAGTGGTGAAAGTAAATTTAGCTCCAGTCCCACCGTGACTCTGGACGGATGGTGGAAAATACACTCATTCAAATCTAAAGCATTTAATCGATCATAAATGTTCTCGGATAATACTTAATAAATACATGAGCTGAGGTTCGTGCATCTCATTCCAATCACATACGCCATAATGATAAAATGTGTAAAATATACACATTTATGTTTTATTATACTCCAAAACTCAGAAAAAGTACTTTTACTTTGTTACTTTACACCTCTTCGTACCATAAAGAAGCCTCTTCTACTTTAGCACCTTTTAACCTGGACCCGTGGAACAAAGTTTGTTTCTGGACGTCATGGAGCGTCTGTTTTGATTCCCAGCGCTCTGATCTGTGGCGTTCTCGGGGATGGGAGCCATTTTCCTTTGCCTCCGCCCGTTATATTTCATGTGGTGTTTCTGGACTCGGGGCTTTTCTTCAAAGGAGACCACTTAAAAGGAACCACTGAACGCAGCGCTGCTCGGTGTCGGTGTAATGACAGACGGCGAGACACGGGGGTCTTTGTGAGTTACAGGCCGTGCAGGCACATGGATGGACGCACCGATACAAACACAGCTGCAGCAGGTTAATGAGCTGCAGCCTGGAAGCAGCAGGTGCAACAGAGAACACACAACGCCACAAATATCAGCACAACCATCGCACACGTGGGATTACAGGGCAGCATAGACAGATAGATAGATAGATAGATAGATAGATAGATAGATAGATAGATAGATAGATAGATGGATAGATAGATAGATAGATAGATAGATAGATGGATAGATAGATAGATAGATAGATAGATAGATAGATGGATGGACGGATGGACGGACGGACGGACGGACGGACGGACAGACAGACAGACAGATAGATGGATGGATGGATGGATGGATGGATGGATAGATAGATAGATAGATAGATAGATAGATAGATAGATAGATAGATAGATAGATAGATAGATAGATGGATAGATGGATAGATAGATAGATAGATAGATAGATAGATAGATAGATAGATAGATAGATAGATAGACAGACGGACAGACGACAGATGGACAGACAGACAGACAGACAGATAGACAGATAGATTTAAATTTATTGCTTTATTTACCAGTGTTTAAGGGAGTAAATGGGTTCAAATTCCTAAACGTTTCTAGGGTTTATCTGCTTTTCCTGGTGTTCCACTCTGGCGTCGTAAACCAATCTTGTCGTCCAGTGTCTGTGACTTTTGTTTTTTGGTTGCCAAAAATTGCATTGTTCAGCAGATAAGCAGGCGTTATTACAGCCACGCGTTCTGCATTGTTAATCACACAAAAACAGGGATTAGGAATCCATCATGGGCTGTTTCATGAGACATAGAAATTGACTGACTGGTGAATGAATTGTTCTTTTCCGTGTCCTGTGCCGGGACATGCAGCTCCTACGGGGATACAGGACCGTATTTAAATGAGTTATGAAAGCACAAGCAAGTTAAAAGTATCCATGTTTCAGATTATATAAAAAGTATGACAGTAAACCCAAATAACATACAGATCCTTCCTATTCTTAATCCAAGTGTATTTTCTAATCACAGCGATCCTGTAAAGTTCAATAAATGGAATTCTAAATCATCTCTTAATGTCAAACCAAATTGTTTCATAGACAGGACAGTATAACGTGAAATGGTTTTCATTTTCATTTACTCCCGTCGTATCGAGGAGCGATAAGATTACTGCCCTAATCTGGACACAAAGGAGCTCTGTGCTCTGCTTAAATGGTAAATTGCATTTTTTTTTTTTTTTTACAGATTATATTTATGTTACACTTAAACTTACCCATAAATAAACACTCTCGAAGACATCTGTTGCAATTCCTTGATCCTGGGCCATTGGAAAACGTCACCAGTAGTCCATTTTCCACCTTTTTGGGTTTGTGTTTTTCATTGTTTATAACATTTCATATTCCCTGACTGTATTTTCATGGTTGTTAAAATCCCGTTTATTTAGGACAAGAGCAGGACACTCACCTTAGAATCACCTCTGTTGGACTCTGCTGAGTGTCGAGGCCAGTTAAAGGGGGAAGGACAACGTTTTTGTCACACACATGGTATCAGAGTCCGTGTGAAGCCGCTGCATGATGCTGACAGAATAGATATTTTGGCCCAAACAGAATTATTGTTTTCTATTCCTTCATCCGGCGGTCTAATCTGGGTAACAGATGGAAAATCAAACCCGTGAGATCCTGAATGTCTTGAAATGGATTATTACAATGTTTCATACAGTTGTGCACATTTCGAACAAAGACCAGATCAGGAAATGAAAATAAATATTCCTTTCATTATTTCACCGTCTTTTCACAAGGAAGCGGCTGAAGCACTAATGGATCAGCAAAGGCCTTTATGGAGTTTTTCTCACGTTCAGCGCTGTACTAATGGACTTCATGCTGAGGAGTTTGAATGAGCCAGAAATTGGATATAATTGTCGGTATTAGTGTTCTGTTTGCTATTTCCTCTGATACACGCATTTATGAAAACCCTTACAAAATCTTAATGCTTTCATCAACGTTGAATTCTTCCGTGTGTGTACCTGTGGATGAGCTCCCAGACTGTGACTCTTTTTGAATCAAAGATGTCAAACTCTGTGCAGTTGGTTGATCTAACAGTGGAGCTGAGATCCACTGAGTGGCTTGTTTACGAGCTGCTGCAGCCTCAGTTGGACCTTTGTTCCTGGAAAACCCCCCCACTAATACCGATAAGTAAAAATAATAATGCAACAAGATCAAATAAAAGCCCGATTACACAGAATTCATCCTCATTATGTCGTTAAAATACATTTAGTGTGAGTCTACATGTTGATGTTGTGTGAGAGCTGATTCTTCCCTGGGCCTCCGTGTGAAGATGAGTTGGCAGAGATTCTTTCACACAGCGTTTATCTCTCCATAATCCAGCCCATATAGATCTCACTACAACAATAATAACCTCTTGGGTTTCAGCACCATCATTTCTCATGCTGGTAAAAATATCTCAAAGACAATTATGGGAGGTGAGATGAATTCCTGTCCTGTGTGGGAGCCTGATCTCTCCGCGTAGATGGAATCGTATTTAGCTTCTGCGCATTAAATCAGCAGGCGGACACGTTGTGATTTTCTGCAGTATTTTATTGTGAAAACATCAGACAGGATGAACCAGGGGTCGCGCTGCTGCTGCAGGATTCAACAATACTCTCCCACACTCAGTTTACATCGTCCGTTATTAATGATTTTGGTGGGAGTATGGTGGAAATGAAGCAAAAAAAAAAAAAAATGAGTAAAACAAAACAGCCAGAGAAAGATAAGGCCAGTATAGGCGTGTTTCCATGGTGATAGCAACAAGGGAGTATGGGTGGTTGTCAGAGAATAAATAAATAAATAGGAGGAGCCGGTTTGAACAAGAGTCTCGCCTTCTTCATAGACACTCTCTCTCTAAGGCACGCACACACACGCACACACACACACACACACATGATCCAGCAGACTCTAGAGGCACTCTGATACACACCATATCAAAAATGATGATGACATCGTACCGGTGGAATTGTCACATCACACCACACACATTGTCAGAGATTCCTCAAAAATTGCTAGCACACAAACAAACACACAGACACACACACACACACACACACACACACTTCTCTATATGAAGAATCCGTGCAACCTGCCAACAGATGATGTTTGGTGCTGGCAAGGAGACACTCAGGAGATCGGGGGTCTTGTGAGCTCTGCTTTCTGATGGACGCACGAGCACTTCGGGCAACACATGAAACTTTGAAGGTCAAAGGCCATGCAAACATAAATGTGGATACATCAAAATCAGTCCATACTAGTTTAAACTTTTCTCTAAAAGTTCCATCAAACTTTCCTTCCTTTTCCTAGCAATCCCAGCCCCATGTTGACCTCTGCTGACCCCTGTCGGTTCCCTCAACCCACCAGTAGGAGTCACTGCTGTGCCAGTGATGACGTGAACCCTCTGCTGGCTTCCTACCTGCGTAAAACCAGACCCTCCAAATCTAACATCTTTGTTGAGTGTTTTCATCAGTGTGTGGCCCAAATGGACTGTTTGACAGTGTTTTATCCACACTAATGTGAAAAATGTCCTGGGAGATAATGGCGAGGATCAGAACACTCCACTGCCCTCCACAACTCCTGGTCTGAGTCACGCGGGCCCGTGAGGCGCATTACCGTGTTTAGTTAAGTGTGAGTATGTGTGTAAATACGAACGCTTGTCAAGTAGGACATGATTGGAAAATTCGAGGAAAATTTCCCATAAACCTCAGCACATCCTGTTGGATGACACTAATTGCCTACCTGCATTTCTTAATATAAGAGGCAAGTACAGCCCCGATAAAGCAAAGGATGAGACAGTTTATACAGCAGTAATGACATGATTATTACATATGATCTACATTATAATTAAGATTATAAATGTAGATTTTAAGTATAATAATTACTATGATTATTACATATTAACTCGGTAGATTATAATGTAATATTTCATAATAATACTTACATATTACTATCTTAATAATACTTACATATTATCCATCACTTATAAACTCTTTCAAAATAAACACCTCTTTTCTTTTGCTGCACATTGCACAGCAAATCTAGGAGCTTTTATGTAAACATTTACATTTATCTGTTAAACATTTTTGATTCTCACCTAATTCATTAGATTATAATCATGTCATGTAAACGCAATAATCATCTTGAAATCAGCATAAACTGACATTAGCGTGACAGACCTACGTTATGCATTATGGACATGATAGATTTAGGGTTATTGAAGTGAACTGATGCTGGCGTTTTGGTGATGTGTGTGTGTGTGTGTAATCGCATGGATGGAGGCCCAGGTAGCCACGGCGATAAGAGGGAAGGACTCTGAACAGAGTCTTTATGGGGACTGTGGTGTTGTACATGTAAGGCACAGAGAAACACGAGTGCCGTACGGTAGTGATGGAAAGAGCAGGTGTGTGTGTGTGTGTGTGAGAGTGTGAGAGAGAAGGGGGGCACCTTAATACATATACTTCCAACAAGTGTCCAACCATCACAGCTCCAAAAAAAAAAAAAACACCAAATGAATGACATCCTGGCCTACACTGTACATCTATACAGAAAAACAACAGAACTGGGAGTTAAAGAACAGCAGAACATTATAAATAAAACATCATCCCATCCACAGGCAGGAGAAGGATAGAAACGTTTGAAAACTCCCCAGGCTTTGTCCCTCGGTGCTGAGGAGAATCCATAATTAACTAATAGTGAACAATCATTCCATTTGATATCATACTTTCAATACTGTGCTTTTGGTTCCAAAAATGTACCAAAATAGATCCTTTCTGCCTTAGAAATACTTTATCGTCTGTGGCAAAACATTTCTGTCCGTATCTTGGTACTGATGATAAGTAATGTCTGATATCTAACCGTGAAGTAGACTTACTGAAAGATCTGTACAGGAACAAATGACAGGACTGGAGAGGAAAACTGGGATATGATAAGACTTCCCGTGTTCCTTTTAGCGAAACAGCAAATATGTAATTCAGTCCAACAATAGACGTCGTTGAAAGCGAACATAAATATACCCGTCTGCCTGACACTACAGCGTTCAACAACCGGACAGCGAACCCAACCAGAGTAAGAATAGAGACAAAGGGCTTGAAATGGGGCCCCTTTGTTTTCAGAGGCAGAGGGCCGGTCTGTGTGAGCTGGATCCCTCAGGGGGAATTTAACCAGCGCTGTTTGTTTAAACAGTCTGCCCTTTCCCTGCAGGGACAGCAGGGATCATCGACACCAACTTACTTCTTTTTATAGTTTATTTTGGAGGCCGCTTTTTGGCGAGAGTTGGGAGAAAGCAGAGCGAGCAGAAGGGATACCTCTGTAATGGCTTGTTTGTGGGCTAAGAGGTCCTTTGTGCGTCGTTTGTCTTCCGTTCTGGTGCTAAATGAGGAGCATAAGCCAAGGCTTAGTCTGGGTGCTGCTCGTGCCTGCACTGACAACTGCTGAGTAAGATGCCGCACGGCGTCCAGATCAGCAGAAGTGCTGATGTTCACGCCGTGTGCCAGCGCACGCGTGTGTATTTTTATGCTCCTAAAAGTCTCGGCACACCTCCACGGCGCGGCACCGCACATTAGCACGGCTGGACGCAGACTCTGTAAAAATTAAGGCAACGCTAATAGATGCTAAGACGCTTTCTCCTGAGTTATTATCTGTCAAAACTCAGACGAACCCATAACGTGCAGTATGTATATGTGTTGCTAAGCTACCACTTTAAAAGGTTGTTCCACTTTTATCTTGTGCCAGATCGAGTCATTTTGTTGTGGTCGCTCTCGTCTAATTAAAAAATCCACGTCGTACATGGCTGTGTGTGTTTATGTGAGCGTGTGAGTGGTTTGACAGGCTACAAGAACACGATGCAGAGCTGTAACCACTCACACTCGAAAACCTGCGTGCTGCTCTGTCCAATTATGCCAGGGCCTTAACCCAGGAGGAGGCCCTGCTGAGAATACAGCCATTGTTTCTGAAGGAGCACCAAGACCTGGGCCGCAGCCAAGCCAGTAGCTTTCCTCCTTTATTACAACCAGATGTGTGTATGAGTAAAAAAAAAAAGAAGAAAAACATCACTGTTCTCTCATTATAGCCGTCCTAGACACACACACACACACACACACACACACACACACACAGGCATGCAGAACAATACCTCAATATCCAGGACACTGGAGCTAACAATTTCAGTATCTATGGCATTTAAAGATAAATATGTTAATTTATGGCCAACTCATTTCTTCTGCTTTGTTATTCTTGCACTATTTTATTCTGTTATGAGGGCAAATTACTCAGCAGCTGCAATTTTAAGACTTGGATGCAGCTTCGTGCTCAAAATATCAGACAGGTCTAGCCTAAATATAGAGTAACCCATTAACAAATTAACATTCCTGTTGTGCTTTTCTGAACTCTGAACTCTGACCGACGGAAGAACCACTTACTCGAAATGAAACGAACGCCGAGAAAACACGTGGGAGTGATATGAAGAATACGTGGCTAATGCGTCGTTTAAGCTAACAATACACGGTCGTCTGTAGTTGTGGATGAATTAATTGATCAATAGATCGTCCTGGATTTGGTTGTGAACTCAGTCAGATCATGTTCACATCACAAACTATTTGAAAAACAAACAAACAAATTAAAAAAAAAATCAGTTCAAATTTGTTTGTGCCTGGACCAAGACCACGACCTCAAAGGGGTTTTGGTCCGAACTACAACCAAATGAACTGAACCTAGTAACTCTCTCACTCTCTCTGCCTCTCTCTCTCTCTGTGTCTCTCGCTCTGTCTCTCGCTCTCTCTCTGCCTCTCTCTCTCTCTCTCTGTGTCTCTCACTCTGTCTCTGCCACTCTCTCACTCTTGCTGTCTCTTGCTCTGTCTCTCTCACTCTGTGTCTCTCGCTCTGCCTGCCTCTCTTTCTCTTTCTCTCTCTCTCTCTCTCTCTCTCTCTCTTTTAATAGTGCTTACACAACGGCCTGGAAATCATTTCACAGCATGATGGGTTATTAACCTTGACGTTGCTGCGTACTGCCAGCTTTAATCACATTACAGTATGAGATAGAGTTTCTGATTCTATGACGTGTAGGTTGCTAATATGTACAACAGCAGCTATTT
The DNA here is from genome assembly GCA_900303265.1 of Brotula barbata. NCBI lineage: Eukaryota > Metazoa > Chordata > Actinopteri > Ophidiiformes > Ophidiidae > Brotula > Brotula barbata. Next base: position 41 of record OMNV01028350.1, on the reverse strand, counting down.
CTCTTGTTCTGATTGGAAGGACAGAATCTTCCTAAACTTAG
>OMNV01028332.1:0-10859 GCA_900303265.1 Brotula barbata | reverse complement strand
ATGAATGAATGGGTGAATGAATGAATGGGTGAATGTGAGGTGAACAGTGTAAAGAGCTTTGGATAAAAAGATCTTTACAGTGTGTGTGTGTGTGTGTGAGTGCACTGTTATGCCTCCTTTTTTTTTTTTATCCACGCAAAAGAGTAAAACGGACTCTGGGAAGGAAGGAAGTAAGGTAGGAAGGAAGGAAGTAAGGTAGGAAGGAAGGAAGGTAGGAAGTAAGGCAGGAAGGAAGGAATGTAGGAAGGAAGGAAAGTAGGAAGGAAGGAAAGTAGGAAGGCAGAAAGGTAGAGAGGAAGGAAAGTAGGAAGGAAGTAAGGTAGGAAGGAAGGAAGTAAGGTAGGAAGGAAGGAAGTAAGGTAGGTAGGAAGGAAGGAAAGTAGGAAGGCAGAAAGGGAGACAGTAAAGTAAACTGACTGATTTTAGGTTTAAATGTTAAACGACTCATTTTGATTTCAGGCGTCGTACCGCCAACACGTCCATAAACAGACAAGACACCGAGCTCATCCCCTATCAAAGATAAAAGAGGCGAGGAGGGGGAGGTCTTACCGAAAGCTGTGCCGCGGTTGGTCAGTCCTGAGTAGGCGTTTCCACTGGGAGAGGAAGTGGCCGGGGACGACAGGGGACTGTAGGAAGCCGGGTCGGTCTGGTAGCTGTGGCCAGAACCAATGGCAAACGGACTGGACTGGGCTTTACTGGACTAGAGACCAGACACACAAAGTACACGTTACATACACAAAGTACACGGTACACACACAACACACAGTACACGGTACACGTACAACACACGGTACACACACAACAGACAGTACACGGTACACGTACAACACACAGTACACACACACAACACACAGTACACGGTACACACACAGTACACACACAACACACAGTACACGGTACAGGTACTACACACAGTACACACACAACACACAGTACACGGTACACGTACAACACACAGTACACACACACAACACACAGTACACGGTACACGTACAACACACAGTACACACACACAACACACAACACACAGTACACGGTACACACACAGTACACACACAACACACAGTACACGGTACAGGTACTACACACAGTACACACACAACACACAGTACACGGTACACACACAGTACACACACAACACACAGTACACGGTACACGTACAACACACAGTACACACACACAACACACAGTACACAGTACACACACAACACAGTACACGGTACACACACAGTACACACACAACACACAGTACATGGTACACACACAACAGACAGTACACACACAACACACAGTACACGGTACACACACAGTACACGCACACACACAACACACAGTACACAGTACAGGTACTACACACAGTACACACACAACACACAGTACACGGTACACACACACTCATGAAACATATGGATCTATATTCCAGTGAAAACAATAAGATACTGATGGACGAGGACATCATGTGGTCCAATTATAAGGAGACATTTAGAGGTCCAGCAAACACACACACACAATCCACACACACACCATTTAATCTGCACACACACACCATTCAGACTCCACACACACCATTCAAACTCCACACACACCATTCAGACTCCACACACACCATTCAGACTCCCTGTGCTGTCACAGCGTGGAGGTATTAACACAGGAACACTGCTGATTCATCAAAATGCAGCACAAGTTAGTGTGTGTGTGTGTGTGTTTGTTTGTTACCTGCCCAGAGAACGGGGGCCGGTTGCCTGACCAGGCCACCTGACCTGGGTTCAGCTGTCTGGAGATCTGAGCCAGGTTCTGATTGGATGAGCTTGATGGTTGGATGTCATTCACACCTGGAACGTGGATTACTGAGGAACTACACACACACACGCACACGCACACGCACACACACAAAGATGTCAACATTTACATCATATTTGAGGCTCACACGTCACGTACACACACACACACACACACACACACCCCGTTTGTGTCTTGAGCTGACGTACCTGAAGTTTTTCCCCGAGTGTCCCTGCTGGAAGGGAGAGTTCTGAGAATACAGCTGCTGTCCTCCAGCTGTGGAGGAGGGAACCATCATCTTCTTTTCCCCAGCTACACACACACACACACACACACACAAACACAAACACAAACAAACCTCTGTGTTAGCATGGTGGCGTGGTGGTTAGCACTGTTGTGGGTTTGAATCCCGGTCCTCCTCCCCTCCTTCCTGTCTGTAGTCTCCATGTTCTCCTCCTGGTCCTCCTGTTTCCTCCACCCACTAAAACGTGGACGTGAGGTTCATCAGTCCTGACTGAAGACCAGGAGGAGGATCTGGACCTGGACCACGGGAGGATCTGGTGTGTGTGTGTGTGTGTGTGTGTGTGTGTGTGTGTGCTGAGGAGAGGTTAAAGTACAGAGAATAAATTTCCCTCCAGGGATGAATAAAGTATCTTTCTTTCTTTTTAGTATTGAATATCCAGAGAGTTTAGAATATTCTCATCTTTCTGCTGTGATTTGTGTTTTTCCCTCTGAATGCTGAAGACGTCTGTGAGGTTTGATGACGTGGCAGCAGGAGCCCAGTCAGGCTGAGTCAGGCTGAGTCAGGCTGAGCCAGGCTGAGCCAGGCTGAGCCAGGCTGAGCCTGACCTCACTGACGTGGAACCAACGAGCAGTGATAACATCCCTGAATGGACAGCAGACAGACGGCCGTGTGTGTGTGTGCGCGTGTGTGCGCGTGTGTGTGCGCGTGTGTGTGCGTGGTACCTGCAGATATGCCCGTGTACATCTCGGCGAAGCGCGGGTCCCTCTCCTGGGAGAACAGAGCTTCAGTCTTGTCGATGTTCTTCGCTTCGTGGACTCCGCTGCTGACGCTGGCCACAGGAACCTGGAGGACACAAGAGAACCTGGAGGAACTTCCACCGAGACCAGACGTGAAGATGTCTGCATCCTTTAGTGTTTTTATCGGTGACAAACAACAGACTGCAGCAGACCCAACGTGGGTCCACGGTGGGTCTGCTGTCCCAACGTGGATCTGCTGTGTCGAGCCAGATCCTGAGGGCGGGGTACCCGTTTGGTGCGTGTGCGTCCAGAGGAGGTCCCTGGAAGCGGCCTGGTTTGAATGTGGAAGAGGTTACCTGAGACAGGTCGTAGGCCGTCAGCCCGTCCCTCTGGTGGACCTCCAGCTCGGCCTGCTGCTGCTGCAGTTGTCTGCAAACATGATTAAACAGCAGAAACTACATTTTACAGCGTCTTCAACAGATACTTGGAAATTATGAGCTCATCCTCACTCTCATCCTGGATAGAAACCGAACTAAACGCTCTATTTTCACTCGGCGTGCCCGGCGACACAGGAGGAGGCGTGTTTTGTTACCGATTCAGGCGCCGTGCGGCGCGGTGAAATCCGTTCGTACGGACGCCGCACCTCGCACGACGGCTAACTTTCGCCGAGCCGAGCGAAGCGGCGGGAACCGCGTCGATCCGTGGCCGAACACGGCGTCCGAGTTCTACCGTACGTTCGCCGCTGCGCGCTGTGCCGTGGTTGGGCGTGGCCGACAGAAACCCGGCAGCCGGCCGGGACGGGAGCGGATTTTCCGACCGCCATCGAACGGCACAAGTAAAACTTTGTATAGCAGAGTCGGTCTCCGGTCGTACTGGGAGGAGGACCCTCCGATGACACGCCCTACCAACCGGGTCGGGGAGAGAGAGCTACGATCCATGAAGCAGGTCTGTGATATGGTACGTATCGTCCCCTCAACAGCCCAACAGAGACCTCTTCCTTGCGGGCCCCCCACCTACGTGGTGCGCAGACCTCCGCTCCGTGCGCCGTACCTTACGGCGAGCGCGGCGCAGGCCGGGTCCTACGTGAACGATGGACTAACATTGGATCTGTTTGAGCTGTATTATTGACAGAGACACAGGTAGGGACACCGTCCACAGGATGTCCACCTGTGACTCCGTTCACATCAGATGATCCTGTGTCACACGTGTCCATCAGGGTCACTCTAGAAATACAAATCCACCTGAGACATGAAGACTACGCAGCCCACTGTCACCAGAAGATATGATGATCCATCCTCACTGGTTGTTATCTAGTCATGTGACATTTTAATTGATGACTCTTCTCAAATAGTTGGTTATGATCAATTTTAATCAAATGAAGTCACAATTAACTAATTGTGTACGAACGATGCGATTAAAGGAAGAAAGCACAACAATTTTGGCGTGGAGGGACGGGGGGACGCCCAGATTAACTCACTTAATACAGATTCTTAAATAGCATCATGTTAGAAAATACATTCCATGATCAAAATATCAATCCAAACGTGTGTGTGTGTGTGTGCGTGTGTGTGTGTGTGCGTGTGTGTGCGTGCGTTTGAACCCACTTGACGTTGGTGTTGGTGCAGATGATGTACTCGATCTCGTCAGAGTACGGGTTCTGGAAGGTGAAGCTGCTGGTCCGGATCAGCATCCACTCCCTGTTCTTCATACGGAATCGATACATGACGGACAGAACCTGACCCTTCAGCTTCACCACCTGGACACAGCAGAGGAGCCAAAGACGTCAACGGACAGGATCAGATAGGAGAGCTCATCGTCAGCACGGGGTCCCACAGAGCTCCTCAACGGGCCCACTTTCATTAGAGCCGGTTAACAGATCACATTAGGTTCCATCACGGCGGTGAGAGGACGTAAACAACACATATCTGGACGGAGGAGGAGACAAAAATGGACGAGTAAAAGCTGAAGGGCAAACGCTTCAACAAAGAAGACTGTTGAGATTCTGTTTGAACACACGCACACAAGAGCCCCCGTGGTCCTAGTCCAGACCTTCGTCCCGGTGCCTTGGTCAGGAGTGATGAACCTAACGTACATGTGGGGGAAATTGACAACCTCTTCTTTAACGTTAAAACCCACAGACAGACAGGATCCTTTTCTTTTCTTTTGTTTTTGTTTGTCACGCAAAAGGTCCACTGGACATAAAACGACCTAACCCTAACCCTACTGTGACCCCCCTACTGGACTCAGGACATACTGCCCTCAACGGATGGATTCTTGTCTGGCTCGAGCTCCAACTCCAGCTTTGACTGTAGCTCGAGTCCAACGGTTCATTGACAGACGAGGTGCCTGCCGTGGAGGACTCTCTTCATGGGGGGACAGTGTTTCCTCCAGGAATGCTGCTCCCCTGATCTCTACACTCAGGTTTTCTCCCTCCTTTTGGGTTGGATTGCGGAGTCTTCTGTTTTAACTTCAACTGCTGCCTTCCGTATAGTTTGGATAGATCCCACAGAGGGGTGTGGGACGGTATGGTGAATCTGTCCTTAGAGCTGGAGTTTGGTTCTGCTGAGGTTTGGTCTGGATTTGGTCTGGATTTCTGCCTGTTGTTGTTCTCAGGTATGTTCCAATACTTCTTCCTTCTTATGACATTAATATAGGATGATTTCTGCTCTTATTACTCCTTTTCCTGTTGCCCATAATCCTGAGGCTGAAACGTCTGGAGTTGTTCATCTCCATTTGATCTGCGGCCAGCGTTTTATCACCACATTGTCTCCTCACAGTCGAACTGTCAGCTGTCATATCCCGTGGCAGCACAAACAGACTGACCCATCCAACAACGAAGAGCAGGAACAGAACCCTAATGGTAATCGATACCATGATCACTGTCGATCAAAAAGAAGTCCCAGTCTCTCCGTCAAAGCGGGACAAAAGACAGCCGCAGTCAAACACCAAAGCCGCTGTGTACTTCCAAGTTAGTCAGGGACAGGAGAGACAGGACAGACGATGTGGCAGACGTCCAACGTGTGGCTCGTTCGTACATCATGGACGGAGGCTGTGTTTGTTTTCATGGTTCGGGTTAAACGTACAGAATGTACACGTGTGTAAAAGGTGCAGACCTGAGGTTCAGCATCAGGAGGTGCTGAACCTCAGATTGAAAACCAAATTCTACATTTGATACTTCTGTAGAGTGGGAAACATTTAAGAGAAGTAAAGTAAGATGAAGAAGTTGTGAGGCTCTTCGTCATCATTGGCTTTGTTGTTCTGTGGCGGTACCTGTTGGAAGCTTTCTCTCAGGTGACTCTGGTCCTCAGGATGGCAGAACTCCAGGATGTCTTTTCCCAGCAGGTCCTACAAAATGACACAGCAGACACTTAAACATCCTAACGCACGAAAACAATCTCACGAGGAACTCGAGCGGAGCTCGGATTGAGAGGGAGCAGCGGTTTTCAGCCGACCTGGGGCTGATAACCGATGACGTTGATGCAGCGTGGGTCGACGAAGGTGATGGCACCGTCGGAGTTGTGACGCGACAGGAACTCTGCGGGCACGGACAGGCCGTTCATATCCATGGAGACCGGAGAGCTGGTCACCTAAAGACACGCACAAAAACAAACATACCACATCACTTTATACAACCAAGAGCAGAGACAGGTTCCGACGCTCTGAAGGGACGGATACCATCCCGTCTCTCCCACCGTGTGGTGACCGGCTGGAACCGCTTCATTGGAGCAGCAGGTGCAGCTCGCTGAAGGAACGTCAACATTTCACGTTTTCATCTTTTTACACTCTCTACATCAGATGTTTGTGCTCCCTAAGTAAAACAATTATTCAGTCCCTGGTGTGGTGGATCAGAATGGACCAAACTTGGACAACAACAGACTGGAACATACAGGATCAGACCCAGACTTCAAACCGAAGCCCAGAAATACAGAGAATGACAGACAGACAGGTGGAGTTTGGATTCCGTTAAATGATTCCCTCAAAGTCTCCTAACTCCGCCGGCAAATCGCCATCAGAGCGTCTCCTATCTTCGCCAGCTGACCTTCACCGATTGTCCCCCGGCACCACCGGCACACGCCCCCCGTGGTTTACTAATGAGACTCGGCCGCTGAAACAGAGCTGCAGACCATTCGAACCAAAATGGCTCTCGACTAAGCTGGACGTTTTACGACTTGGTTGGTCTGATACTGAAATATAAGCGGTCTCTGTCCTCCGCTAGAACAACTCAAAACTAATTCACGCCAACAAAAATAATCCAAGATTTCTGTTCGACACAGTAATGCGACTCTCAAATAAACCGGTATCCATCGCTGCCTCAACATTTCAGTTTTTCTCCAACAGGGTGATAAAATAAAGGAAGAAATCTCAAACCTTGCACCAATGGGGGTAATGGTTTCGGAAGCCAGTCCTAGTCCTAGACTTAAGCCTCCATCGTGCTCCCTTGGTCATTTCGCCACAGTTTCCTTCGAGGCGTTTACTAAATTAATTGCCTCGTCGACTTGCTTACTAGATCCTCTGCCTGCTAAACTTCTTGAAGAGCGATTCCCAATTCTTGGTGCTCATTTACTCAGCTTTGTGAACAAGTCTCTTCCCGTGGGTGTTGTGCCCACTGAATGTGAAGCGGCTGCTATCAAACCTTTACTCACCAAGACCTGCAAATTTGACCATCCACTCCTCCTCCATCACTCCTATCGTCCCTACGTTAGCTTCCGATCAGTGCCAGGGCAGATTTGAAGGTCTTACTCCTTACTGATAAGACACTGCGTGGTCCGGCTCCTTCATACCTCAACCTCCCTCATAACTCCATACAGTCCCTAGTCTAAAAACTTACCTATTCTACTTACGTTTATTTATAAAATATCTATATTTTAATTGTGAGTAACTGCTCATCGGTCGGAATGGAACAGAGTCTCTTCAGTTTAGAGGAGCTGCACTGGACGTGGCTGACTTTCAGTCAGTCTGCAGTATCGTAGTGTGGATGGGCCCTATATTTCTCCCTGACCCCCTTCCCCCCAAATCTCTCTCTCTCTCTCTCTCTTCCCCTTAAACACATTTCACTAATTCTGTCTCCGGGCCCCCCCTCACACTTGTGAGTGTTGGGGCCTATCCACCCAGCTGTCTTGGTCTTCATCCTCCAGAGATGTGGCCTTCCTCCCGGACCACCTATCCTGACCTGCTGGATGACCCTCAGGCTGGTTGGCCTCGTTGCTAACACGGTCTCCTTCAGTCCTTCAGCTCCACCCCTTCCTTCCCTTCCCCTCTCCAGACTGAATCTCTACATCAGGACTTTTGCTGTTTCCTGTCAGGACCCTAATTCTATGTGTTCTTCATCTTTGTGACACTGTACTTGAATGTCTGTGTCATTTGATCTGTCCCACATGTGGATCCTGCTGCACACCTGGCCGTTGGAGGACAGGGAATCTCTCTCTGAATAGTCTCCCCAGGTTTCCTCCTTTTTTCCTTCATGTTAAGGTTTTCTAGTCTTTCCTCGTCTGGGTGGGGACCTGCTGTCATTATGTGGGCCTAGGAGGAGACTCTGGATGGGATATTGGACTACAAATAAACTGGACTTGATTGATTTATGACAGACAGACTGACAGACAGACCGGCAGAGAGACGGGCAGGCAGGCAGGCAGACAGACAGGCAGAGAGACGGGCAGGCAGGCACACAGACAGACAGGCAGAGAGACAGACAGCTGTGAGAGTCCCACACACCTGCAGTCTGCCTATGGCCACCAGACAGTACTTCCCAGTCTGTCCAGCTTCTGTGTCTTCTTCTGGAATGGTCATACCTGAGGGGGAGGGAGAAAACAGAGAGGATGATGGGTAAAGTTATTTAAAGAACTTTGGTTCTTTATTGGTTGATTTGGGTAAAGACAGCTGAACAGCTGAAACAACATTTCATATGTAAACATCTGAAGATCTTCCAGCAGCAGGGTTTCACAGGGACCTGGTGCCAGGAGCTCCGGACTGACACTAAAGGACGTACGGTGGAGCCTGATCCAAAGTTTCCCACATTTATGGAGTTTGAGTTGAGGATGTAGTACTAAGTCCTCCATCACCTCTTCTCTTCTTTTTGAATTTGAAGCTCTCTGACTTTTCTATTTGAGAAGGACATGGAAGCACTTTGTCCTTTCCCATTCAGTGGGACGTTAAAGCCTCCAGTGTGTCTGTTAGCAGATCAAACAGATGATCCATCAGCCGCCTCCTCCACCTCCTCCGCCTCCTCCGCCTCCTCCGCCTCCTCCGCCTCCTCCGCCTCCTCCAGGCCAACAGGTAGGATGGAGATGTGAGCTGTTCGTCTTATGACATCACTGGATTCTCTGGATGTAAATGATGTGTTGTAAAATCAGGAATCAGGCCTGAGGAGGAGGACGAGCTCTGCTACAGGAGGAGGACGGAGGAGCTCAGTCTTCAAACAGACCTCCAGAACTTTCAGCTCTTCATTACAAAGATGTTTGACCTTCACGTGAGGACGACGGCCACGGGTCGAGATCATCCAAAGACTGGAGCGTGTGTGATTCTAGCAGACACGAGGGAGCATCCACTTTATCTCCTCAAGGTTAAACTAAATAAAGAGATCAGACGGGGGACTGTGTGTTGTGTGTGTGTGTGTGTGTGTGTGTCACCCGCTTGTGATTTAGGAATGTTTTCGTGTGTTTTCCTTATGATCGTTGGCCAGCAGCACTCGGTTTGGAACATTCCAAAGCCGTATTTTTAGAGGCAGGAAGGGAAGCATATGTGACGGATTTGGACACACACACATACGTGGCCGTGTGTGTGTGTGTGTGTGTGTTAAAGATGGACATACTGCCCTGAAAAGGAGCTCCAATGTACTCATGTTGAGTTCATCAGTTTAGTACAACTAATCAAACACATCACACACAGTCGCTCAGGAACAGTGTGTGTGTTTGTGTGTGTGTGTGTTTGTGTGTGTATCAGTTTTGCTATCAGGGTGACAATATGGAATTAAAAGAGACAAACAAACCCAACAACACACAACTCTTCAAAATGTTGAAACCTGGATGACTTCATGTGAAGTTGTTATTACATGTTTATATGTTCGGTTGTAGCAGAACAATCGAACAATTCGACTGTTTTCATTGTTACCAAATAATAACGTACATGTCCCCTCACGTATGGACCTGAGATGGACATACGTTCATTTAAGACAGAGGGACATTCATTCATCACCACATAAACGTTGGATAATGAATGAATGATAAATGAACTTACACGTTCACTACATATTGACCTCTGACCTTGACCTAACATGGCCCCTCCCTCTCCGCTCACCCAATGTTCCGTTAAACAGAGTGAAGGACCAGTCACGTCCCCTCTTGGTCCCAGTTCTCACCGTGTCTTTAATGTTTGGGACGTTACAGCGTGGAGGACTGGTTGTTTCACATGTCGTCCTACGCTGCCATCTACTGGTCGTCTGTGTGTCTTTCTGTGTGTTTCTGTGTGTTACTGTGTTTCTGTGTCTTACTGTGTCTTTCTGTGTGTCTTACTGTGTGTTTCTGTGTCTTTCTGTGTCTTTCTGTGTGTTACTGTGTCTTACTGTGTCTTACCGTGTGTTACTGTGTCTTACTGTGTCTTTCTGTTTGTCTTACTGTGTGTTTCTGTGTGTTTCTGTGTCTTTCTGTGTGTTACTGTGTCTTACTGTGTGTTACTGTGTGTTTCTGTGTCTTACTGTGTGTTTCTGTGTGTTTCTGTGTGTTACTGTGTCTTTCTGTGTGTTTCTGTGTGTTTCTGTGTCTTTCTGTGTCTTACTGTGTGTTACTGTGTGTTTCTGTGTCTTTCTGTGTCTTACTGTGTGTTTCTGTGTCTTTCTGTGTGTTTCTGTGTCTTACTGTGTCTTTCTGTGTGTTTCTGTGTGTTTCTGTGTCTTTCTGTGTGTTTCTGTGTCTTACTGTGTCTTTCTGTGTGTTACTGTGTCTTTCTGTGTTTCTGTGTCTTACTGTGTGTTTCTGTGTGTTTCTGTGTCTTTCTGTGTGTTACTGTGTGTTTCTGTGTCTTTCTGTGTGTTTCTGTGTCTTACTGTGTCTTTCTGTGTCTTACTGTGTGTTTCTGTGTCTTACTGTGTCTTTCTGTGTGTTACT
>OMNV01028326.1:0-13246 GCA_900303265.1 Brotula barbata | reverse complement strand
ATGAGAGATGATAGATGAGAGATGAGATGAGAGATGAGATGAGATGAGAGATGAGATGAGAGATGAGATGAGATGAGAGATGATAGATGAGAGATGAGATGAGATGAGAGATGAGATGAGATGTGAGATGAGATGAGAGATGAGAAATGAGATGAGAGATGAGATGATAGATGATAGATGAGATGAGAGATGAGATGAGATGAGATGAGATGAGAGATGATAGATGAGATGAGAGATGAGAGATGAGATGATAGATGAGATGAGATGAGATGAGAGATGATAGATGAGATGAGATGAGAGATGAGAGATGAGAGATGAGATGAGATGAGATGATAGATGAGATGAGAGATGAGAGTTGAGATGAGATGAGAGATGAGAGATGAGAGTTGAGATGAGATGAGAGATGAGAGATGATAGATGAGATGAGATGAGAGATGAGAGATGAGAGATGAGATGAGATGAGATGATAGATGAGATGAGAGATGAGAGTTGAGATGAGATGAGAGATGAGAGATGAGATGAGAGATGAGATGATAGATGATAGATGATAGATGAGAGATGAGATGAGATGAGATGAGATGAGAGATGATAGATGAGATGAGATGAGATGAGAGATGAGAGATGAGATGAGATGAGATGAGATGATAGATGAGATGAGAGATGAGAGTTGAGATGAGATGAGAGATGAGAGATGAGAGATGAGATGATAGATGAGATGATAGATGAGATTAGATAAAATTCCAAGCAGCTGAGACTACAGACACCGACCATCATGTACCATACAGTACATTTTTGATGACGTGATGATGCTTCTCTTTGGGATGGATGATCAGATCATGGTCTAGGCAATAACCAAACACGGCTCATCTCTGAGAAGGGCGGGGCCATCTTTAAAAGACCGAAGACCAAAAAATAAAAGTTGGCCAGTGAAAAGTAAAATAATTGTTCATGTTGGCTGTTTTAAACTGACATTGAGTCACATTAGAACGTCTTGGATTGGAGCTCGGGTGGATTAAAGGTTAGCGGGACCAGGTGGAGCTCAGGGAAGCAGATGTTTGTATCGGACCCCACACAGGGCGCGGATGTACTGGATCTTCATCTGATGTCCCTGGGTCACGTTAAGTACTACGCCCTCAGTAGAGAGAAGAACTGAACCTACTCAGAACACGCTGATGTACCCGAGTACAATCCAACTCCCCCTCTGGTCACAAAACATGAACGCACAAGTTGCTGCGTGGTGGGGGAGGGTCAGGTGAGGTTCATGACTAGGAGGAGGTTTTCAGTGTAAAAAGCGTAAGAATGGTGATAAATATGTAAATGCGCCGACTTGTGCATTTACACTTTGTTACAGTAATACGAGTAAGAAGATTTGGAGTTAAGTTCAAGTTCAAGTCTTGTCCCCACTGAAAACCTTCTGTTCATTCTGCGGATTATCATCAACTGAGATTTGAGATTAGTCCATCAGACAGTTTGGAAAATGTGTGTGTATGTGTGTAGATAATCTTGCAGCAAAGGTCACAGGTTCAATCCTGTGTGGTATTTACTGCCTATCTGAGTGTCAATGATTTTCAAATGATTTACTGTACTACTACAGGAGTCTAATCTGGGAGCCCTAATCTTGATATCTGTGCAAGCAAGTGTGGAAGAAGTCGTACCTCACAGGATGGCATGATGTAAAAAAGAGATGAATTAAAGAGCGGGTGGAGCAGGTGGCCATGTCTGCTAAAGACAGTCAGCGTTTATACCCGTTAGGATGTAAGACGGCCACTGACACAGTGTTCAGACATGTTATCTTTGGACTACTAACAGAACAATTCAGGCCACTGTGTCTTGCCCTAATCTTGTTCAGTCCACGAACATTCAATAAGGCGCCATCGGTTCTCTGTTTGCAAAGGCGTAAAAAAATATCTACATTACAAAGTAAACAAAGGAATGAAAGAAAGAGGGGGACAAATCATAGCAAAAGAAGAAAACAGAGTGGGATAATCTCTTACGCTGAGATATAAAGTTTAATCTGCAACAAAAACGGGGATTTGTATCGCGTTATCGGTTTTATCGCAATTCTCGTCAGAGGCGACGAGGGTGCGTTTGTTTATTCTTATTCTGCGCAGAGCGCCGTCAGGACCATATGTAAGAGCCACATGGCCGGGATCCGAGCCCACTGGGTCAGAGGAGACAGAACACATCCAGCAGGTCTCGCCTTGACAGGCAGGTAGCACTCAAGTAACTGGATTACAAATTCTAATCTGGATTGAGTTGTATGAACAGATGTAAGAGTTTCACCGACAGCGGGAGATACGGAGAGATTTAGGGCCTTCGCTGCCCCGGACCACCACGGGGCAAAGAGTCGGAGGAATTTGGAATTTGGATGAAAAAGAAAAAATCGGTAGAGAATCAAAATAGAGTCGCTCAATAAACGATGCAGACTTTACCTGGATCATCTCTCGATCTCTCTTCTATCTCTTAGTCAACTTGTGTGCGTCTCTATTGGCCAGCGTGTCGTCTCCGTGACCACAGACCGACGTCGGGAGGTCGGTGAGTTGTTGGATGTTGTTTGTGAATTGTGAATTCAAACTGTCTGTGTTTTGATGAGCGGTGTGCGATGATGCAGCACGGCTGAGTCCGAGGGAAATAAATGTCCCTGAGGGGACAAGAAAGGCGGGACATCTCATCTTATCTGACATTCTCCAAGCCTGCACAAATGAGTCCATCAATACTCTGCTACACAATGAACTATTGTATATTGTGGATTGTAGCACACACTAGCGTAAGAACTGGCTGCCCATCTCTCCAGGACTCACATGAGAACACCAGTGTCACGAGTACGTCCAGATGGTTGGCAGCGAGCCACGGAGGGTGATTTCTGTGTCCCAGGTTTGACTCCCGCCGTGGTCCTTTGTACATGTTCTGAGCGAGAGAGCAGCTCAGCACTCTTCTTAAAATGAAAGAGAGGAAGATCATTAGAAGGTGTTGAAGAGGAGGGTCTGGTGTGAAAATGACACGGTATCAAGAGTGATCCCCTAGAGCAGGGTTTTCAGCCCTGGCTCCGGATCCCACGGACCACCATGGACCACCATGGACCACCATGGACCACCTTGTTTTTTCTGGCCGCAGTGAGTTGCACGAACTGTGTCTCTTCGGGTATGCCAGAGTGGGGGTTGCGGACCACAGGTTGGAAACTCCAAACTCCTTTGTCATTCCTGGTCGAGTCCTAAATCTGGAGTTCATTTAGACGACAAATTATTTCTTATTTTGAAATAAACCTTTTAAGGATGAGAGTAAACCCTGACATATCCGTGTCCTCCCATAAATACTATATGATTAGTAACCATAGCTAAAAACCAAATCAAAAACCAACAGACCAACAGATTAGTGATGAGAGCAAACCCCGCTGCAGGTTTGGTTCGTCTTGCCTAAGCCACTTTATAGAGCTTTACTCTAAGGAACACTATATTGAATTAGTGTCCAGCTCCAGCAGGCAGGAAGCTGTTATTTATTATTCTTAATGGGGTCGTGTCACTTCTGGTAAGGCTCCAAGTTGGTCAGTGTCAATTAGCTTTCAGTCAATTCTCTACAGCCAACGTATAAAATATGAAAATCCTCTTGGTGTTTGCTCTTCAATAAGCCACGCCCCGCTCTCATCTCGTGATGTTTCAAACCGTTTCGTTGACCACAGAGGACACGTGAGCGTTAACCTCGTTGATAACGATCGGTTACACAGAGAGGGATCGGCTCTGTTTTCTATTTTTCCTCGTATTAAACAAGGGGTTTAGGGTCACTGCCTTGGGGTCCGATGTATGAACAGAATTCATCATGTAAAGTCAAGGAAGAGGTCTTTTGTGGACGTCAGCGTCTTCCGGATCTGCTCAAAAAGGTGTCAAGCTCTTGCTGTTCAATGGCATGTGTATCAAGATCGATATCAGATCCTTACCCAAACGTCCTTGTTGGAGATCCCAATGGTCGTCAGTCTGCAACAGACACATACCGAGGAGAAACCATGACCTTGTTGGCAGAGATAACGGTCACTGTAAGTAATGATGGGTGACCCAGTTACCAGTTACCAGAAAATAGGTATGCAGAATCTTTATTCTAGATTGAACGTGGCTAGCAGGTAGTCCACGGCCTCCTCCTTGAAGTTTACATGTCCCCACCCTCGTACAGAGTTCCCTCTGAGTCAAGTAGGAGGACCGTGGGACAACACGGCTTGAAACCCCTGGTAGAGCGATTGTTGATGGGTAGAACAGAACACTCAGGTTCACACACAGACTCATCTTCCCATAGCAAGAGCTGAGTTCTTCATCAGTGGTACCTTTCCACTGAGGAAGAACTCTAAGGAGTGGATCAGAATCATCACAGTTTAGAAACTGACAAAACCGTGACACACCAGCCAACGTTCATCAGCAGGGAGATGGAGATACTGATTAACTGGACAGAGACACCTTAGAGGACTGCTGTGATGTTGGAGACCAACAGTAAGATTGTCAACATGTATTTATTCACAGTAGATTCCTGTAGCTTATGGAAACCTGGAATGTACGACAGGACGGCAAATGTAAGTAAGGCCCCCAGCAGAGAAGGGGCCAGGGGTCTGAAACAGTCCCTGACATTTGGAATCCAAACTCAATCCTAGTGTGATCATAGCGTCACGTCAGAGGCCGAACGGGCTGAATTTAACGGTCGTCCTTTTACTGCGACACAACAAAAATTTGTCAGACAAACACTAGACCAACGTGAAGGCCGTGGATGAAGAAAAACAGGAAACGCTCTCCGGTTCTGAGCCCGAGTCCAGTCGTTCCCTCCGTTCTCTGGTCCAATGTGAACCTCAGAAAAGGTGTCAACAGCCACCGTAAACACGAAGTACAGAGTAAGAGACAATAAGAGCTTTCATTCAAAAAGTCAGCGTCTTCATTGAATCTTGGTCAGAGTCCTAATCTCTCCGTCTGTCTGGTCCATTACTGTGGCTGCCTCCTCCATCTAACGTCATGGCTGTATCAAATGTGACAGTAAATTCAATTAAGATGTACTTTCCCCGTGTACCTTCTCCGCATTTTCCCTATTTTGCGTAATGAAAAATGATGTGGTTCATTTCTGAAAGTTTGATAATGAATTACATCAACACGTTACCTTGTTGTCTGTTAAGAATCTGATTTAGTCAAATCTTATTATGATCTGCAGCATCTGTACATACTGTATGTGGAAACATAAAAGGTCAAGATGTTAACCTGGCAGCTACAATAAGTGCCAAAAAAAGTCCTGGAATGTCTGTAGTCCGGGAGCGTCGGATGTCTCGTAGGCAGTCTGCCAGATGTATGAGCATGATTCAGTATGTGTAGGAAGACACAAGATGTACAGCACGTCTTGGATTAAACCATTAACCTCCTCAACTTTAAACACTGGAGTTTTGTTTCGAATTTTGATTTCAAATCTAGAGAAATGTACTCCAAATCAAAGTAAACGAGGAAAGGGTGAGGGTTTTACATCAAAAGTGACTACACCGAAGGTAGAGACCCATCAGAGAGCGATCGGGTGCAGCCAGATGAGCAATCAGCAATCAGCAGTCAGCGAAGAAGAAGAAGAAGAGGAACCAACAGGGGCCGAAGTACACATTCTTCATCCAAACAAAACCTAAAAACCAGGACTCGATGGTCCTACACGATCACCTTTTCCCCCCAACAACACAATCAGTCCGACAACAGGGACGTTGTTGTCATCGTGTGAGACAGAAACGGTCAGTTTACTTCAAACATGGGCACATACTCCTCAGGACAGAGGACATAACCCGAGTCCTCACCGTCATGGGGGAAACCACTTCACTTCCATCAGCTGACGGGGGGAAGAGGGGATTCGTTTTGGTTTCGTTTTTTTTCTAACGGTTCGGATGATGAACAGCTGAACCTGATCGATACAGAACTGAAGTTGTGTTGAACATTTAGTAGAGGCGTCAGAGTTCAGAGGTCTTGTTGAGGCAAGAAAATGAGGACGGCGTCTGTGGACAAACCACTCTTAAAAGAGTGGAATGTTTGTGGGTTTCCTTGTAAAGGTGATGTAATCGGGGCCGTTAACCTGAGGATCGCGCAAGCATAAATCCTCAAGGTGTGTGAGTGCTCTGGCCTTTTCTGGGCATTCCTCGTCCACAGCATCCTCTTCAAATTCCACTTTATTTACACCAACCAGCTTTACAAGCCGCACCAGTTCTTCAAGCGTCTCGGTTCTTCCATAAAACCAAGCCAGGTTTTCAATGGACGCTCACAGAAGCAAGAGGACGAAAAGAGGAAGGTGATGTAAACCTTTACTGACAGGAGAGCGTGCAACACGTGGAAACAAAATATGGACAGATAGTGAGCTCAGCCCCCCCGTCCTCTGTCAAACCACTGATAAACATCCTTACGTGCATCGCTGCAGCTGCACCTAAACCGGAAACTTTTTCTTTTTTTTTTTGCCTTTAATCAGCTTCCAAATCGAGTGGTGGTGTTAAAAATATCAGGTTATGATCAAGATTAAGAAATAAAACTAATAATTTCCTGCTGTGTAGATTTGTTTATTGTGCTGACGTGTTCTGCACTCCATGGACTCTGTGTTACTTCCGTGACCCTCTATGGAGTAGCGAGGGTTACTGACCATGAACGGCTAGACGCTCTAATACGCTCTAAGACAATTAGTGCAAATCTTTGGTGCGATATTTAACAGCGTCGTTCGATCGAATTCTTCTCAACATCACGTGAGCTCTCTCGTGAACCGGACAGTCGCAGCACTTTTGCGCTAAAATCTTTGTTTTTCTTCCACACGACGTGTCTGAGAAACGGTCCGACGTGGATCAACATCGGCGACAGCTGGCAAAGAGCCGATGATCCCCTGGAGCCAGACCAGCTCCGGGGCATCGAGTTCAATTCAAAAAATAGAAAGTGACCTAATCTTATACTGCAGCTCCTTGAAGCTTTCTGCTCCGGGAGAAAGCAAACGCTCGGTGACGATACGGTGAAATCAACTGATAATCTGCTTTAACGGGAGACACGGGCGCCGCTTCGATTACTGCTTTGGAAGTATTTTTTTAACACTAATGTGTGTTGTATCATGGAGTAAAAATCAAATGTAATTCGTATCCCGTGTGGATCTTTATTTTCCCCGTGATTCAGCTCGTCCACGATGCTGAAGTGATGAGTGTCTGTGTCTGTGAGTGACACACCTGAAGCCCGTGAGCTGATTGGACTGGATGACACAGTGAGCCTCACTACTCTACTCTATTTTTGTATCCACCGGCTTGATTGCTCTATACTTAAGTACATTTCCAAGTATTTCCCCATCCCATGGTTGGTGGTAAAACTTCCTACCCGTGACCTTTTTAACGTGATCAGCTGACATTAAGCTTTTGAGCCCACAGAGCAAGAAAACATTTTCTCAACACGTCGGCGGCCGCTTCCGCAGTCCGTCGCTGTTTATACAAAAGAATGCACGAGCGAGGAAGAGCTCGAGACATCGCTACCACGAAGATTAGAACGAGTTCACAGCTGCTGAGAGAGAGAGGTCACCTCGTTACAGATTCTATTTGGGAGGCTGTGCTCGGCTTCTGATTAATCTCACGTAGCGTGTGACACTCAGAGGCCCATAAACCTGCTCCAACATACCAAAAACACAGAAGCAAACAAAAACAAACCAAAGTGAGACATAAAGGATCTTGGATCTCAGTCAGACAGATCAGGATTATGATTCTAAGATTCAACACCGAGCGTCATAACCAAACGTGGCCGCGATGTCGTCATTCATGTTTGACCAAAACAATCAGTCTATCAAGTATGCGCACAATCAATACCAGCTCAGCCAGTAAGACCAGCACCTAAAGCCTCCGAAGAGGGGCTCAAATTAACCCAGGTGACCTCTGCAATTAAGATGATCTGCACCTGAAGGGTTCGTGTCCTTAATCCCGGATGAATGCTGTAATCACAGAGGTCTCCTGGGGACACACGTACCCCACCTCACCTGACCCACAGAGGCTTTATGGTGATCTGTGTCAAAGGTGAGCAAAGGTTACACACCTTTCATAATGTGTGTGAGTCTGTGTGTGTGCGAGAGAGAGAGAGATTGTGTGAACAGAGCAGAGGAAGTACTTAAGCTCACGTGTGATTAAAAATCATTTTTACTGTTATTTTACTGGTGTATTCCCATTTTGTGAACATGTTCTGTTGACATGAAACAGCAAATTCAACATAAAATATCAGCACATGCACCAACGGTTCTGCAAACGGAAGCATAAACTTTGTTGTTACTGCACCGGGGAGAGCGCTGCAGAGTCTGGAAACGCAGCAGGAGGCTGCGTCACCCGGGGTTTTCAGCCGACCACGAGGTTAATGCAGATTATCACGTTCAGCTGAACAAATGTTCCTGGGTGTGCGAGATTGAAGAAGGTGGTGCAGGTAGTGGAACTCTGATGTATTTCAGGTCTTTGTCATCTACATAATGATGAAATCTTAGTCCACATTTAAAGAAAAGAAGTGGGCCTGGGGTACCTTCTTGATGGTCACCCCATACTGGAGCAGTCAGATATAAGGAAGTCTGAAATGTATGGTTCCTACCTGCACAATCCCTCTGTCACACTGCCTGAGACCACCATCCTCCCAGGGCCGGGGGCCTGCACGGCTCCCATACCATACCATGGCTACGATCCCTAATCCAGGAATCACAGCATAACAACAACACCATGACTTTTCCTCAGACAGTGCATCAATGTAGGATAACCTGGAGGAAAAACATAAATACGGTGAAGTTACACTCAACTACTACTGGAGTAACCACACAGAGGTCAGACGGTGAAGTTACACTCAACTACCACTGAAGTAACCACACAGAGGTCAGACGGTGAAGTTACACTCAACTACCACTGAAGTAACCACACAGAGGTCAGACGGTGAAGTTACACTCAACTACCACTGAAGTAACCACACAGAGGTCAGACGGTGAAGTTACACTCAACTACTACTGAAGTAACCACACAGAGGTCAGACGGTGAAGTTACACTCAACTACTACTGAAGTAACCACACAGACGTCAGACGGTGAAGTTACACTCAACTACTACTGAAGTAACCACACAGAGGTCAGACGGTGAAGTTACACTCAACTCCAGGAAAGTAACCACACAGAGGTCAGACGGTGAAGTTACACTCAACTCCAGGAAAGTAACCACACAGAGGTCAGACGGTGAAGTTGTAGTTTCGCCGTGAGAGACGTGTTGAGTCCATATCTGCCATTCTTGGTTATTTCAGTTGTCGGGTGAGAACCTGTCATCTGAACCGGACCTCACATGACCCCAAGTGACCCCAGATAACCACACAAACACTGCTGTCGTCCGTGTTGGCCCTGGTCCAAGAGACGCACGCCGTCTTTATCTAAATCATTTGAACGACGGCGCCACTTCAAGGAAATCCAACAAATAGGCGAGGCCTCGCTTGAGTAAACCTTTTGACCTTTGACCTTTTCATTCCGTGTAGATTAATAAGATTAATAAGGACATCAATAAGCAGCAGCTGGTCCTAAATTAGCTGCAGAGTGAACAACGATCTGCTTTTTGTCCGTCGGCGCTCTCGAGGATACGAGGAGCTCGGAGCAGGCGTCCGAAATCAACCCGCCCTGATCCTCTGCTGCAGATAAAACACATCTGGTCCCCTCATGTCCAACGTCGGCCCGTACCGGCACGTAACGCACACCGTCCGTATCCTGTGACGGCGTGAAAAACGGACGGAGCGGAGGGAACGTCTCGGCCCGGACAGGAGCCCCGTGGGGACACAAGACCGTCTTCGTGTCCAAAAAATCACAGAGAAATCTGTCTCGGTCATTTGAGTGGGTTTGATATCTGACACTGGACCGAAAAGGACGACGTGTCACCGCAGGGGGTCCACAGTGGGCCCGTGGAAAAGACGGACCGGCAGCAGAAAAAAACAACAGACATTCGCTGGAACCATTAAGCTCAAATGTCCCAAACCATTTTTTTGGCGCTCGTTTCGGGCCGAGTTTGTTTTTTGTTTTGATGATGTCATGGAGGATTAAATGTTCTTCTTCTTCTTCTTCTCTTTTTTTTTCTTTCCTCATTTCATGATACATTTTGAAAAGGGTTCAAAGTTATTTTTCAGGCAAATGGAAATATTCTTCACGTCCGCCGCATCTTTGAACGTGAACATATCGGAGTTTTAAGGACCGGATCCCTGAGAGGCGTCCCTGGTGTCCCCCGTCCACGCACAGTCAGCTCCGATCACGCTGGAAGAAACGTCTCCTGGAACCAGGCGCTAGGAACCAGGCGCTAGGAACGAGGCGCTAGGAACCGGGCGCTAGGAACCGGGCGCTAGGAACCGGGCGCTAGGAACGAGGCGCTAGGAACCAGGCGCTAGGAACCAGGCGCTAGGAACGAGGCGCTAGCAACGAGGCGCTAGGAACCAGGCGCTAGGAACCAGGCGCTAGGAACCAGATGCTAGGAACGAGGCGCTAGCAACGAGGCGCTAGGAACCAGACGCTAGGAACCAGGCTGACGTAGCAACATGGAATCTTTTAAGTGGGTAATTACAACCGTAGCGACTGACAGGTGTGCCAATCAGAGATTTGCATAACAAGGGAGAGTTTGAATTCCAGAGCCCATTGTTGCCTGACGCGGACTCGGGCCCCGAGGGCTGACAAGTTTACTTTTGAGCAGTTAATCCTGCAGCCATTTGACTTCCTGAGAGCGGCGTGGTGAACTCACGTTGTCAGCGTAACGCAGGTTCCATTCTTGGATCCAGACCACGTTTGACTTTAATGGACGATCACTGACGCCTCGTTTGGAAACATTTTAAAAGCTGAGAGCGATGCAGGAAATGTCTTTACCACGGCATTCCTAAACGGGTCCTCGGTTGGACTGCAGAGGCGCTCTTTGGGGTCAGCAGTGGAGGGGCCTCGCAGGAACCAGTGGGACCACGTTGGTCCGGATCAGAAGGGGGCGTCGGCGGTCGGCGTGACTTTGTTTCCATTTCTAAAATGACTGAGTAGCTGCTGAAGCTCCTTGTTTTGTTTTGTTTTTATATGTAGGTCTTCTGTGGACCCCCCAGCTGTTCACTGATGAAACAGCATCATGTGGAGTCTTCGCTGCAGGAAGGAGTATCACGGCGGCGTGGCTGCTCCTTGAACCACGTGTGAGCATTCAGACCAGCGCCGCCGGTCGCATTAATAACCAGCGCCGCTCGCCCGGCTGGTAAACTGGGTTACTGAGGGAATGTTCCAGGTCCTGGAATGTGCCCGGGGAGACTTCGTGATCTGAGCCTGAAGGCCGCACTACAAACTGGGACGCTGGGTCGGCCTGGATCACCAGGATCTGGATGAGAGGTCCGGTTAAAACGAACCCGCGTCGCTTTGGTGCGTTTGTTGACCCTCGTGAGGAAGCGGTCTCCATATGAACTCTGGATCTAAGTCCGACCCCCCAGCTGAGGCCCAGCACGTTGTTGTTGTCCGTTTTATTACTTATTCTGTTCTCATCATAACGTTTGTAGTCGTGCTGAATTTTCTGCTTTGGTTCTTGCAGCTCATTTGATTTGGTTTCTATAAGTGACCCGGGCTCCTCAGCGTTCCTTTGGTCCAGGACCTTCTTCCTGTCTTTACTGTCTTGGTCCCTGAAAGCGGCGTGAACGGTCTCACCTGGTTTGTAAAAAGGGGGAAAAATATCCAGTGAGTTAAACGGGAGCAAAGCAACATCAGGAGAGAAAAGGAGCCGACGGAACAGATGTTTTACCAACGGCATCACCAAACCATCTGAACACTGAACACATCAAACGTTTGGAACACCGAAGGACCACACGGGGCTGCGGCGACGTACTTTTACTTTGTTGCTTCGCAGCGCCGCGTTTAACATATTTAGCTGCTGTTCTTGTGAAGAGCTCCTGTAAAAATCAAACCGATCTAAATTTATCTCCACCACAACAACAAACAGCTGGAGAGGCCACGAAAGGCAGAAGGATGGAACCAGAACCAGGAAGTTCAAGCTCTCAACTTTTAAGGTGTGAATTTTGCACAGATTTGTTTGGAGCGGTTGTCATGGCGACGTCAGCCGTCGTACCTGATGTGAGGAGGGTTTGGACAGGCCCGCCGTGTCATTCCACTGTTACTCTCTGCATAGTTGAAGGAATATTTGGCCATTGACTTGGTAAATATTTTGCAAACTTCACATTTCACTCCAAAGGCCCTAGAGCAGCACACACACACACACACACACACACACACACACACACCAACAAGCCTGAGAACAAAGTCAAAGGGTTTTGGCTGTGACTCATCCAAAAATCCAAACCCAAAGTTTCCTTTGCATTCTTTCTTTTTTCTTCTTGTAAGTTTTAACCCTCTGGAATCTAAAATAATTCTAAAAATCTTCCAAACCTGTAAACAACAAATGACTCCTAAAGTGTTGTTTTTCTGTTTTGCGTGTGAGGGACTCAAAATGGACCTGAATGAAATGAAATGAAAAGATAGTTTCCATTTTCCATTTAAAGGTTAGTAAAATAAATCTACTTTGTGGAATGAATCGCATATTTTATTTTGTTTTCTGTGCCTGCTGAGGGGTAAACTGAATAAAGGGCCTCTTTCATTCTTCATCTACAGATGAAGAAGAGTACGGTCTTTATTTATCATCGCATGTTCACGAAATGACTTTGCTGCACTTAAACGGGGCCAAACTCCTCGCCTGCAGCCTGATGCCTTGGTCAAGGGCAGCGGCAGGAGGAATCTGACTAACGTACACGTTTCTGCGACTCAGGCAGACACAAAAAGCTGAGGTTCGGGCTCTGGAATCGAACCGTACTGAAAACTCTGTCAGAACTCGGACGGCATCAGTGACAGAGGATCAGAGAAAACGTACAACAATGTAACGTAGACCAGAGAGAATCCACGAGGCCACGACGGAACGACACTCGGAGACCATGAGATGGACGCCCTTCAGCTGTGATGTCACCGCCTACACCGCATATACGTCCACATGTTCACATGTTCACATCATCATTTTGAAGGAAAAGCACATGGAGACATCCTGACGTCGTGGTTTTGATTCCTGCGGCGTCAGGGTCAGGGTCCATTTGTGCCGCCTAGGCCGCATCCTACGGTGGCCTGTTTCAGATGTTTTAGCTCAGATTAGCGCTCAGCTCGTGTTGGACACCGATGGACCCTGAGGTGTCCCCTCGCTGTCATCAGACACAGAGGAATTATAAAAGTCATACTTAAGATGAAGTGTAACTGTGGACCGGATG
>OMNV01028310.1:0-13719 GCA_900303265.1 Brotula barbata | reverse complement strand
AGATTGAACGATTCATCATTGTGATGGGGACCCACATCGGACCACTTCAAGGGACTCCAGGAGTCCCTGGACCCTCGTTTGGGAGCCATTAGCCGTAGCATAGCAGTGACATGTAGGGAGGTAAGGTGGGACAAATGAAGAATTGATTCAATCTGCTGGCAAAAGTGTGTGTGTGTGTGTGTGTGTGTGTGTGTGTGTGAAGAGAGTGTGTGTGTATGTGTGAGTTTGTGTGTGTCTGTGTGTGTGTGTATTTGTGTGTGTGCGTGCATGTGTGTGTGTGTGTTCTGTCAGTGTAGAGAGAGAGGCAGGATTTATTGCAGATGACATGAAAAGTGCTCGTAAAGAGAAGTCAGCTCTGTCACCACAAAGCAGCAGCTCCAGCTCCTTCCTCCTCCTCCTCCTCTGTAACTCCAGCGTCCTCCTTCCTCCTCCACCTTCTCTTCCTCCTTCCTCCTCCTTTCTCCTTCTCTCTCCTCCTCCTCCTCCTCCTTTCTCTTCCACCTTCCTCCTCCTCCTCCTTCCTCCTCCACCTTCTCTTCTTCCTCATTTCTCCTCCGCCTTCCTCCTCCTCCTTTCTCCTCATCCTTCCTCCTCCTCCTCTCCAACTCCAGCCTCCTCCTTCCTCCTCTACCTTCTCTTCCTCCTTCCTCCTCCTTTCTACTCCTCCCTCCTCCTCCTCCTTTCTCTTCCACCTTCCTCCTCCATCTTTCTCCTCCTCCTCCACCTTCTCCTCTTCCTCATTTCTGATCCTCCTTCCTCCTCCTCCTTTCTTCTCCTACCCCAGCTTCCTCTTTCCTCCTCATTTCTCCTCATCGTTCCTCCTCCTCCACATTCTCTTCCTCCTTCCTCCTCCTCCTGCTCGGGCAGCTCTGCTTTTGGCTCCAGAGGAAGAGGAGGAGAGGAAAGCGATGTAGGAGGAGATGAAAAGTGACAAATTGATCTTCACAACTGTGTGTTGTAGACACAAATATACACAAACTCTAATCAGTATTTAATGGAAATCTCTCTCCTCTCTCTCTCTCTCTCTCGGTCTCTCGGTCTCTCGGTCTCTCTCTCTCGTCTTCCTCTCTCGCTCTCTCTCGGTCTCTCGGTCTCTCGGTCTCTCTCTCTCGTCTTCCTCTCTCGCTCTCTCTCTTCCTGTCTCTCTTCCTTTCTCTCTCTCTCTCTGTCTCTCTCTTCCTGTCTCTCTCTTCCTGTCTCTCTCTATCTCTCTCGGTTTCTCTCTTTTCTATTCGTTTGTTTGTCGTTCGTTCTTTCTTTCCATCTCTCCCCTCCCTCTATGCTGGAACAAGTATTTGGATGCTGCACCAGTAAAAGGACTGATGTGTGACAGTGAAAGGAGAGAAGAAAAATAAAAGAATATTTAGGAAGAAAGGGAGGGAGGGAAAGAAGGAAGGACAGATGATGTCATAGAGAAAGACAGAAAGGTGATGTCAGTCAGGTTTTTCAACATAAAAGCACGGATAGAGAGCCTGGCCCCGCCCTGTTTATCCCTACAGGTTTTTCAGCCTTTTACTTCCTTGTTTGCTCTCTCCCTCACACACATGCATACACACACACAGACACACACACACACACACACACGGACACACACACACACCTCCAGCTTTCCTTTTGCCGATAAATCTCAAAGGGTGAGGCAGGACAAACTAACTGTTGGTGTGTGTGTGTGTGTGTGTGTGTTTGAGAGAGAGAGAGAGTTTGAAGGAGCCCTGGAGTGACTTTAGCTTGTATTAGATAAGGAAAATTGTAAGAATGTGTATGTTTGTGTGAGCATCGCCACCTCTGACACACACACACACACACACACACACACACACACACACATACACATACACACTACTACATACACACACTCCCACACACAGAGTGTTGGTCAGATGGCTGTAAAGCACACACTCTGAGCCACAAGCGTTTCGCTGTCACATCGGCCACAGGCACACACACACACACAGACACAAACACACACACACACACACGCATCATCCTGGAGGTGCAGGATGAATATTTGGTGGTACACGGAGACGTTTGAGACCCTGGACCAGAAAACGCTTCGTAAACCAAAAGCTCTTAAAGCGATGATACACTCCGATATGAAACAGGGCCGAGCTGAACGCTGTGTCAGGGTTACAGTCTGACCAGGCACGGGGGAGGGGAAACATAATTATCCTGGAGGATTAATTAGGATTATAAGAATATGAAGATACAGTATAGAATCCCTGTAGGATTGGAGGAGCTCTCACAGACTGTTTCTTTATTTGTTTGAAGATGTAAAAAGAGTTCGTTTGTATTTTTCTATAGTTTGGGCATCGATGTCTGTTTGAAGCAGGGGACAACTGACAAACCACGGAGGATACGGGCGGGGGAGGGGTAGGAGCTTATATACACCTTTAACATACTGATATACTGTATATGGACAGATATGATATATATGGAAAATTAGGATATTTCCACTCATGTTACATATAGACACAGTGTATAGCATTATACCAAGAGGAGAGAAGAAATATATACAGTACTAGATATACAGTACTATACAGTACTATATACAGTATATACAATATATATCCATCCTGGTGTTTGTGTTCTTTTTATTACAGTAAATAGTTATGAAAGTAGAACAAATCCAGATGTTATCAATGACATTAATTAGGGCTCCATTCCATTTAGGTTGAAGAGAGCCTGTTCAAAGGGGGGTCCCACTAAATCCTGGACCCTTTAGCCTGTAGAAGCTGTTCTTTTCTCATTTTAAATACTGAACACACATTTCCTGATCTGATAAGACAAAGATAGACTTGATAAAACAACAAATCTAATGGAGGACCAAGACTCTACTACTGTATACTGCATAAATATATATATATATATATATATATATATACTTCTTCTCTTGGTATATGTTATATGTGTGTGTGTGTGTGTGTATATATATATATGTATATAAATCATATTGCCTTGTAAACAGATAATTACACAGAGGATGATAGATTAGGACTGCATTGAGTACAAGCAGGAGAAAATCACAAATATGTATCAGTTTAATGTGAAAATGCCATAAAAGTAAACAAAAGTTCACCTCAGTTCAGTTTGTCTAAACTTTATGTGTCAAACTCAAGATTAATGACCAACATAAAGTCCCACCGTGATACATCATAAACCTGAGAAGAGATAATAACAAATCAATGTCCCACCAACACAAACGTGAGAAAATATATTCACAAAACTAGAGGCGATAGTTTTAACCTCTAAAATGACTAAGATACTTTGGAGGACCCATCGGGTCTTAAATATTCTCAGAATATCTTCAGTGGAATTATTTATGATCGCAGGAGTAAGAATAATTGAAGCGTTAAAGAAATGCCTCACGGAGATTAATATTTCAACATACAAATGTATAACACATTAAAATGTTTAGCAGTACTGTAAATCAATAAAACTGTATGAACGATCAAAGAAATACCAAAGAATAAATACCTTTATCATCATCACATTAATTTATAGTAAAAGAAAGCAGGACAGGACAGTGAAACAGGGTCGTTTGCTATAAACTTTATACGTGCATATTACAAACGATCAGCACACAAACATACAACTTTTACTGTAGATTTCACGGCGTATAATATTTGTAATATTTGTAATGTTTCGCTGACTTTATTCTGGATTTCCTCTCATCCCTGGGCAGGGTGTTGTCAGACTGCGTGATAAATGCAGATTGGTTCCTTCACACTGAAATGGATTTAGCAGACTTGGATTAAAAGGAGAAACATTCAAATTGGGAGAAATGAGCCAGGCTGTGTGGGAACATAATCCTGACAAACAACAACAACAACAACAAAATGTTATTAAAAATAAAACAGAAAAGAAATGACTACCAAACCGCAGGACACCAACAAACCGATTTATTTATTTATCTATGGATTTTCCAATCAAATCTTCAGGTTTTCTTGATTTTTGTGATACTTTTTAAACCCAGCCCAGGGTCATGAGGTCGTGTAACGTCTGAATACGTTCTTTCGTTCCTAATGTCGACTTTAGGTCCATTCTGTGCTCCTGTGTGAAGTTTGTGTCGTATTAAACTGAAATATGTCTTCAAGGTTTGTTTCCCCACTCTGCTGCCATTTTCCTTCTACATCTTATTTTCCCTCAGATTGGACAGGAACAAAACACCGTATCTTAGTTATTTTGTGAAATCGATCCTTCCACTCCGTCTCTGAGTCTGTGTTGTCGTAGAAACAGTGTTTGTGCATTTCACAGCTAAAAAACAGCACCATAAAGAAAAGGGCTGGCTGAAGGTGTCCCGGTCCAGACAGCTGATTGGACGTTAGGACGTGGGCGTAGTGATGAAGATGATTGATGGAGAATGGAGGGCCGTTCACCCTCCAGGTCTTGGTGTCAGATTGTTTGCGTGGCGTGTGTAATAATCATTGGACTGACATGGACTGACATTCAAATACCCGACCAGGGTCCAAAGGTGGTTGTGCTTGACCTCCCCTCAGGGTTTACAGAGTTCACAGTTCAACCCTCCCCACTCGTTCATGTGGTGTGGACCTGATGTGGCTGAGCTGCCTGCTGCACACACACTCCGACCCCTACACGAGTACTGATGGTTATGTATTAGAGCTTTAGGGAAAAATATTCTATTAATTTCAACGGAGCTGCTGCGATCAGACAAATCTCCCTCTGGGCGCCCGCCCGTCTTCGCCGCGTGACCCTCTGAGGGCGTTCGCGCCGAGATAATTCAACTCGACCACATAAATGTGAATTCTTCTTCCTGCCATCTGGAACTCCAACCCACAGCTCTCCACCCACACACCTGCTTTTATAGCTTGGCATTTCCTAACGCCCAGAAGGTCTCCGCGGCGCCGCGCCGCGTATCGCTTGTATGTAACCATGAAAACAGATTGACAGACTCCGGCCGACTGGGAGCGTTGGCGCTGCAGCGCGGGGGAGGGGCCATCGAGCCACCACAGGGGGAATCCCCGCGTGGCTCTAGTGGCTGTCAATCAAAGCTTTGCATTCTCAACATCAAAAGACGCTGCGACGTTTTCAAGGACGTGAGAGGAACGAACACAATGTCACTTTCAAGGACGGAGGAACAGGAAGAAAGAACACAACACTGAACGCACACACCAGGTGGAGAGAGTTTGTCTCTAAAACTAGTTACACATCAACAACAAGCTGACATAACTTTCCTGGAAAACGTCCTGATTTGGTTGCTACGGTAACGCTCTCTACGCAGCGCATTTGTGACGTTCCTAACAGTTCTAGTTCGATCAGGATGTGATGTCAAATAATACAAAATGACAAAATGGCGGTCGGAGGATGCTCACGTCTCACGCCACGATCCAAGTCCGTTTGCCTGATGGTGGTTGTTTTTGGACTCGGACCATGATGCTGCGTGTGTGTGAGACATCAGGTGAAGTCTGTTTCTATTAGCTTGGTTCGATCATTTGTTTGGGATAAATAAGATACTACAGACATATACTTTCCTCCCAGTATACAATTCAAAGCTTATATTCTATATAGGACGAACAGCTTTGTTCCTAAAAAGTCAATCAGCTCAACGTGTTCATGATTCCAGCAGCCAGAGAAATCAACGCTGGACTAAGAAAGACCCAGTA
This sequence comes from Brotula barbata, assembly GCA_900303265.1. Lineage (NCBI taxonomy): Eukaryota > Metazoa > Chordata > Actinopteri > Ophidiiformes > Ophidiidae > Brotula > Brotula barbata. Next base: position 8,098 of record OMNV01028310.1, on the reverse strand, counting down.
GAGCTCAGAGAGAGGAGGTAGAGGGGAGCACGAAGGCCGCTGTGAAAATATACCATCGTCTTATTCTTCACGCGGTGGGCGTGAAAATGGTGATACGAAGAGGGCCAAGGGTTCCGAGTCTCTGTCCCGGTCTCACTGTTTTGGTGGGCACTTCAGCAAACCGACTGCAGATTGAGAGCATCAGTTATAACAGGGGTCTCCTCCTGGACCTAGGCCACCACCGATGGGGACAGATTGGCTGTAAGGAGGATTTCATGTGACTGGAGGACTTTACTGCTACTGCTGTCACCAAGGGCCCTCTTCAGTTCAGGCCCTCGGATGAGAAAGGAATCGTCTTCTAATATCTTCTACCAGGTCCAGTTCAACCCTCCTTGGATAACCAGGACCTGATAGAGAATCTTCACTCATAACGTCCACACTCGTCCACCTGCGCAGACGCTCGTCTGACATGAGCGGAGAGATTCAACACGCTGACGTTTATGACTGATGCAGGCTTTAACCTGGAAAGTGTTTAAGAGATAAGAGATATCTGGATATCAACATTCCAGGATTCCAGGATTGCAGGATTCCAGGATTCCCCGCCCGCCTGGATCCTCTGCTGGAGGTCATTGTTATCCTGCCTCTATCATTTCTTTCAAAACTTTCTGCCACACATGTTAAGAGGAAAATAAGTCGAATTCGTAGGGTCACGTTAGTTAAACATTTTTAAAACAATACACAGCATATGATAATATAAATAAAGGATGGTACGTTTACCTTTAACTCTCGTTGATTTGTTGGCCTTTTACTGGTGAGGATTTCTTTGCAACTGCCAGGCAAAAATCCATATAAGATTAGATAAAACTCATTTATCCCACAGGAAATTGTTGAGCAAAACAGCACCAACAGAACCTTTGTTATCTCTTAAAAAAAGATAATAAAGAAAAAGATAAGATCGCCCAAAACCAATAACTGACGTTAAGATCGAGACTAAAAACATCAAGTCTGCAGTGTACATACACAATAAAAGGACAAGGCTACAAAATAACAAAATATATAGATATCAAACACATTTTTATTTATAAAGGACACAAAACCTTCACTCATCCAGATTAACAACATTAACTGATTCCATTGATCTGCATTTTGCCTTATTTGAAGTTTCAAATTGAATAATGTCAATAGAAACCCTCACTTTTAGAGCAAAAGTTTTATCATCATCATTATCCATGATCAATCTATCCATCATCCATCCATCATCTATCCATCATCCATCATCATCTGTCCATCATATTTCCATCATATTTCCATCATCCATTCATCCATTCATCCATCATCCATCCATCATCTATCCATCATCCATCAATCATCCATCCATCATCTATCCAGCATCTATCAATCATCCATCCATCATCTATCCATCATCTATCCATCATCCATCCATCCATCATCCATCCATCCATCATCCATCTATCTACCATCCATCCATCATCCATCCATCCATCATCCCTCCATCCATCATCCATCCATTGTGGTTTCCTGGACTTATTCCATCGTTTGCTCTTTGTCACCTGTGTTGTTATGAAACAGCTGTTGACGATTCAAATATCCATTTCATATGACAAACTTTGATGAAATCTTATCTTCATCCACACAGACGTATCACAGTCAACGACCACATGACGACAAACACATGATCGATGTAAACAAAGCAGACAGTCACACAGAGCCGTTACCATATATGAAGACACAAACATGAAATTCAATTCCCAAACAGCAGCAGTCCATCACCGATATGACGTGACTCATCGCTGCTACATATTTACAGCTGCATGATACCACAGCACCTCGCTGAGAATTTAATATGAAATCAGCGTTACGTTTGAGTGAGAGATCAGATAAAACACAGGAGGAGTTCATCAACTTAGCCAGTCAGCTGTGAAATCTGTTCATTTTAAATGTTATCTTCTATTCTCTGTTATCACGGAGCAGGAGGGGGTAAATTAAAGTCCACCTCACCGTCCTCTGTGTGATCGACTTCATAACCTCCCCAAACCTCACACTCATCCTCCTCCTCTACACAGGACATTTTGCTAGCTGTCCGTGTGTGTGTGTGCGTGTGTGTGATTGCAGTGATTTCCATTCTTTATCCTTGTGGCAATGTTCATCTAATCATATAACTTGACCTAATTCCATAATCATGTCATCATTAATATTTACAAAGAAATCCTCTGACTGTGCGTGTGTGTGTGTGTGTGTGAGTTCCTCAGACCGGCCGTGTTGGCGGTAGGGGGAGGGGTTATATGCCGTTCATGGTAAAGAGCAGACTAAGGCTGAACCTGGCCCTTTTTCAGGCGTGACAGACTGTAAGGAGTTAACTGTTACAGGAGCCGCTGCTCTCTCTTTATTTATTTTCCAAAGGTCACTAAAGGTTACAATAACCGCTTTATGGTGTTCGGAAAATGGGTGACCTTTGCTGACCTCTGTCAGCAGCCTGTATGGACTGAGATTAAAAGGTTTGAAATTGTTCGGCTTGAAATTGGCCTGAGAGTTTTTTTTTTCTGGAGCACAGACCAAAAAAATGAGTATCCAGTACACGTCTGAGTACAACATAAACCTGGAGTACTGAACGGATTCTACAATATAAAGAGGAAACATTTTACACACAGCAATCGGGATTTATTTATTTTTCAAATAATCAAAGCTGCTAACACTGCTAGCGGTTAGCACTGATGCCTTGTTGGTTTGAATCCCGGGTGGACCTCCCCTCCTTCCTGTCTGTAGTTTCCATGTTCTCCTCCTGGTGCTCCTGTTTCCCCCACCCACAAAAACACGTCCGTTAGCTTAATCGCTCCTTCTGTTGCCCCTGACCAGGCAGAAGATCTGGAGTTGGTCCCCGGGCACTGTGTGTGTGTGTGTGTGTGTAGCTCCTCATAGTTAGGGTGTGTTAAAGGCAGAGAAATCTTTTCCCTACAGGGATCAATAAACTGTTCTTTCTTTCTATCCTCTTCCAATGTTTAAATACACAAACAATCAGCTGTTTCATGTTATTAAGAGGCTATTAATGATTTATATCCTGTACAAAGAAGATGTTTTTAAAAAAGGTCGTTATGTTCCTAGAACGTTCCTCGCGTTCTCATATGGTGACTGTAACAGTAAAATAACAGAGGAACCACTGATGCCTAAAATAAGCCGTGTGACGTCCGGCCCTGTTAGGTAAGCTCTCTTTTCCCACTTGGCTCTCTGACATCATCACGCTGCACTGCACTGCCCCGTAGGAACATTGTGTAACTCTCTGGCAAGGTGTAAAGGTCGGTCCGGCGGGGACCCGCTGACCTTCACCGCACCTTCTTCGCCGGCATCCAAAACACCTCCCTCCCCCGTCAGCAGAAAATGGCGTCCTTCAGGTTTCACAGCTGCGTGTAACTCTGACACGCACACGCCCGTGCTCGCCGCCTCTCGCCTGAAACCCGCCGAGCGCTCCCATCGGTTCCGCGTGCTGCCAGGGCTGCCGTAGGTCCGTTAAAGAGCGCCGCTCCTTTTGTTGTGCCGGATCATTAAACAGGAAGACGTGGACCGATGTCCTCTCCAGGTGGGAGAGCCTCCAGGAGGCCTTACGATGAAGGCAGGGGCTCCTCTTCACCTCCACGCCGTTGGATCTGACGACGCTGCCATTTATGCATTTTGTTTGTTTGTGCCTGTGAACAAAGGGGAAAATATTCCATAGAAATTTCAATCCAAAAGTATAAACAAAACGTTTTAGGATTTGATGGAAGCAGCATGAAAGTCAACAAAACGTCGCGTGGCGAGGGTGAAACGTGGTTTGTTTACTGTATGAGGACGAATGTCTCGGCCAATCAGGGATAATGAGACAAACACAGAAAAAATCTCTTTCATTTCTTCATCTCTTTTGTTTCGCACTGACAGGTAATATTTGAAATGTCCTGAAACACTTTGAAATAATTACTGCTTTGAGAAAATAGGAGCTTAGAATTGCATAAAAGTTGACTTGATTTGATTCTTGGAACGAGTGAAGCCGTCTTTGCTGATATCGATCGTTGTCTTGGACATGATGACGTCTGAAAACTGAAAAACTGGCTGAATAACTCCTAGAGGCCAATTATCCTGAAAACAATCAATTATGTTGTCCCCAAAACGGAGAACAACAAATATTTAGAGCTAATGAGGCTTAATGTGCACGCGTGTATTTGAAGGGTTTGTGTTGGGTTATGGAGGCGGGCAGGGGGGGGCGGTGAATATTTATCTAAAATACAGCACAAGGTCAAACTGAAACCATGTGGATCAGAGACAAACTGAACCAAACACCCACCATGTTTCCATGTTTTCACTCAAGGGTACACAGACGATCACGAGTTCATCCACACGCTGAGAAAAACACTGTGGAGGATTTAAGAAAGAAAACCATTGAAAAACACTGTGGAGGATTCAAGAAAGAGGAAGAACATTTAAAAACACTGGAAGAAAAGAGAGTATGAAAACAACCAGAGGGATGGAGGGATGGATGGAGGGATGGATGGAAGGAGGGATGGAGCGATGGAGAACATTTAAAAACACTGGAAGAAAAGAGAGTATGAAAACAACCAGAGGGATGGAGGGATGGATGGAGGGATGGATGGAAGGAGGGATGGATAGATAGATAGATAGATAGATAGATAGATAGATAGATAGATAGATAGATAGATAGATAGATAGATGGATCTGTCCATCCTGCTCCGTGTGACGTGCTTGCTGTTTTGTTTGCAGGAGGCCGTAGCGAACACAGAGATAAAGAGTTAATAGCTGTTAATTGCAGTCAGCTGTCATTTCCGGGCTAAATCTCCTGATTAGTTTCCATTATTAAAACCCAGCAGGACTGTAGATTCCGAGGACGGACTGTGGGAGACAAAGACAGAGAGTCTGCATGCAGTCCTCACTGAGTGAAGTAAATGGCGTGAACCCCTACAGACAGTGGAATGGTTACTGGTCCGTATCGGTTCCTTCATTAGTGGTTAGTCGGTGTGTATTACAGGTGGTTGGTTTCTGTGCTTCTCCATATGGGTCAATGTAAGCATTCATGTTTGGCACTTCGTAGACCAGTACAGATGGAGCCTCGTGCCCCGCTGGTCGGTCATATGTTGAGTGTTCTGAGGTGCTAGAGCTTCAGCAGGTGGATTCCTCCTGGGTCCAGCCATGCTGAAAATGTATACACTCCACATACTGTACACCTTTTTTTGAAGGTTGAATAGAGAGACATGTGGCTGAGGGTCAGATGGCCCAGGTAGGGGGGCGGAGAGCACGCAGGGCTGGACTGACTCTGATCTAATCGAAGCAACGTCATCTACCATCTGTCCCTGGGTGATTCCTTTATTTCACATGGATGAACTGAGCAACAGGATCAGGCCATAAAGTCCACACACACACACACACACGCCAACACCGAGAGAGGTGAAGGTGAAGGCAGAAAATGTCGGCTCAAAACCTTCGCAGGTCGTGTTTCCTTCAGACGTGAGTGGACAGGTTTCCCATCAACTCTGGTTTGTCGCCTGTTGTGGGTGTGTTGGTGTTAAAACGAGGAGAGGTCAGATAAATTGTTGGCGCATCGCTATTGTGTGGCTGGAACGCAGATTATTCCATTTCATTTAGACAGTTTATCGTTACATTCTGGGGTTACAGTGTAGTGTCTTGTGAAATGTGCGTCTTACAGCACGTGAATGGGACTCCTTTACCCACAAACTGTCCTTCTGCCTTCAGATGAATATTGGGATTTCGTCAATTAAATGGAGACATGGACACATTTCAGGGCTCACAGATGACAAAGTGATCACAGAGTTTGTTTGATTTTTGCACAAACTTCCATTAATGGCAAAAAATCAGTTTAAAATAGGCACTTAAGTTGTCTGCAAAATGCTCTGTAATTTTTGAGGATATGATTTTACAAATGAAAATACAAAACAATGACATGTTCTTGGATTGTGAAATCTACATGAGTGGACCGTCTGCTGTCGGTTTCCTCTCCTCCTTATGTGGATGAGAGACGCTCCCTTACATGATTTGATGGCACACGACCTAATCTGTCTGATCCCCCCAGAAGAGGTTCTTTGTCCGGACTCGGCAGTTTAAGTAGCAATGAGCCACGTCCAGGTGCACTCGGCTGTTTAAGGGAAATGTCAGGTGACGCTCCGATTGGTCCACATCATGTTTGGCCAAAACCACACCCATGACTAATTAGGAGCCTAAATCCCAGCCCCGTGCCTGTGGCGCCGCACTTTGGGTCAAGAATACGCTTAAATAGCCAAATAGACTTGGCCACGCCCCAAAGGTAGGGTGCACCGTGTGCCAGACAGTGTGTCATCGATCGGTTAAAGTCTATTGTTTGGTCCGTTCCACAGTTGATACAGTTTGAAGGATTAGAGAGAAATCCCTTGTACTATAGACAGGATGTTGGTAAACAGTTTTGACCCTGGTACGTTCAGGCAGTGAGAAGGTCCTAATCCATGACTGAGTCATACTGTGGCTCCTCTTCCTCCCAGCCAGAGTCTGGTGGATCAAATCAGCAGACCTCACACTCATTCTACGCTCTAAATGACCGGATTTACTGCCCACACGAAGCTCACCTTCACACGTCTTTGGATAAAAATACTCGAGTACTGAGGAACCCACACATACACAAAAGTTGTTATGGCCGAGTGTAGGAGACCAGAGGGAGAGAGAATAGGTCCAAAAGAAACACAGGTGATATTAAATTAATAAAGTGTTATAATAGTAATAACGACAACAATACTACTACTAATGCTAATAAGAGGAACAACAGTAATAATAACAACAATAATAACAACAACAATTCTAATAATAATAATAATAACAATAATAATAACAAAAAATAATAAATATGCAAATAACATTAAACAAAACAAAGCTAAAGTCCAATAATTATTCTAACAAATTCCTAACAAATGTTTACAGCGAACTCCCTGGACAAAACAAAAACAGGAGCACAGAGCATTTACAACATGAGTGAATAGATTATAGTCTGAACTACAAGCAATTAAGGTAAAGTTTACCACAGAGAAACACAGAGCTCATAAACTCACACACCAATGTTTTTGGTGAGCGTGGAGGGCTGAGTCTAGTCTGCCAACAGCGGCCCTCCAGTCCTCTTTAGGAACCTGAAAGCTGAGCAGGCCGGCCTCCAGACCGAACACGGATCAGCCAATCAGCAGCATACACGACACAGAAGAACAACCAATCAGCTACTCACATACACACACACATACACACACACACACACACGCACACAGGAGAGCGCTCACCCTGGATCAAAAGCAGGTGATGCAACAACAACAACAGATGACAGAGTACAGCTGGGCTGGAACCACGTTTAGAATCCCAAACTCTTTGAATATGAAGTACTTTAGAGTCATCGTCTCCTGTAACGACGTTTAGGATCCCAAGCTCTTAAAATATGAAGTACTTTAGAGTCATCTTCTCCTGTAACGACATTTAGGATCCCAAACTCTTTGAATATGAAGTACTTTAGAGTCATCGTCTCCTGTAACGACATTTAGGATCTTTAACTCTTTGAATATGAAGTACTTTAGAGTCATCGTCTCCTGTAACGACATTTAGGATCTTTAACTCTTTGAATATGAAGTACTTTAGAGTCATCGTCTCCTGTAACGACATTTAGGATCTTTAACTCTTTGAATATGAAGTACTTTAGAGTCATAGTCTCCTGTAACAACGTTTAGGATCTCAAACTCTTTGAACATGAAGTACTTTAGAGTCATCGTCTCCTGTAACAACGTTTAGGATCTTTAACTCTTTGAATATGAAGTACTTTAGAGTCATCGTCTCCTGTAACAACGTTTAGGATCCCAAACTCTTTGAACATGAAGTACTTTAGAGTCATCGTCTCCTGTGACAACGTTTAGGATCTTTAACTCTTTGAATATGAAGTACTTTAGAGTCATCGTCTCCTGTAACGACGTTTAGGATCCCAAACTCTTTGAATATGAAGTACTTTAGAGTCATTGTCTCCTGTGACAACGTTTAGGATCCCAAACTCTTTGAACATGAAGTACTTTGAAGTCATCGTCCCCTGTGACAACGTTTAGGATCC
>OMNV01028306.1:0-10749 GCA_900303265.1 Brotula barbata | reverse complement strand
GTGGACAAAGGGACAGAGGAGCGATTGTTTTAAGAGAAATGAAACATCACGCTCCGATGACAGCAGCACAGTGGGATCAGGAGCCGCTCTCCCACATGACAATAAAGTGTGACAAAAAAATCGCCTCTGATTATTATTACAAATGTATTACCTCATTTATTACTAATACGCTAACAATTGAAACATCCACACGAGCCACAATCTGACTCATCGTTTGATGTATGGCACCTTTACACGTTTACTCTTTGTTTATCCTCAGCTGCATCGATTCATCAGTCATCATCTCCACTCAAGCATGTTTCATTAAATAAACCAATACCGGGAGTTGTGGCGACAGTTAGTTTATTGTTTTGTGCTTCTTTTTCGCAGTCAGATGGACACTGAAGGACATCCGGTCATTTTAACCTGGTAATCTGGAGACGATGGGAGACGTTTTACACCTGAGTCGCTGTTCTTTGTCTGATTACAAGTTTGATTAAACTTGTGTTGGTGTTATGATGGTGTCACTGTGGTCTGCTGTCAGATCAGCTGTAACAGATCTGTCCAATCAGGGACAGTTTTCCTCTTAAAGACCTGATAACAGACTTCTGTGTAGGCTAATCTCATGTTTCCTCTAAGAAGCCTCCTCAGCCTTCACTTGTAAGATCCGAAGTAAGAGGTTTGGGACATCATCAATAGTTGAACAGATCTCAGCGTGAGGAGTGAAGGATTCAAATAACAACCTTTAGGATACAGGGAATGATCGTGAGAATGAGATCCAAGACACAACCTTGCCACCGCGCCAACATTTCTATCTTTGCCAAGGAAATAACGAGCTTGGAAGATGTGTCCATGACGTGAGAAACTTTTGATTTATTGCCCTACAATTGAAGTTTTCCAGTGAATGTTAATGAGTGAATGTGTTTCAATAGTTGATTCATTATTGGCATTTATATTGTTTTTCATCGTTACCTTGGGCAGGCACATACCCCCACACCTTACACCCGGCGCAAAATGGCAAAGTGTCAGTGCAAGTGCTATGGTACAACCGACGCAGTTGTCACTTTCACGCCCAGCGCCCACGTTGTCTAAGCAGCAAATACGCTTGCACCCATCTGTGCACCCATGGGCGTGTTGGTGTTAAGATGAGCAGTGATCAGGAAGCGACGAGTACCACAGAGATAGAAAAATGGACTGGGCCACGCCCCAAAGCAGCGAACGTATTCTTGTGACTGAACAAGAACCACCGCTAATCTTTCCAAAAGGTCCTCTTAATTTTCTTGCCACATTAAGCCGACATGAACAAGTTCCAGCAGGAGTTTTCCAGGGAGTTTGGGTCGTAGCCAATATGAGCCGATCTCTTTGGCAAGGGATAGACTGAACCATAAGATAGCTTAGAGATGCTGAGTGAAAATCAGCGAGAAGGGATGAGCGCAGAAAAAAGTAGTTAAATAATAAGCAGCAATCATTATTAGGATAATATCTATACTTGGATGTTGGATTGAGTTCAGAAATGATCAAATATTTGAGTATTTGTGTAAAACGTCTGTTCTCTTTACGATGGTAAAAGGCAGTAGACCATGTAGTGGCTTTGAAATTGGAATAAAAATGTGTGTGTGTGTGCGTGTGAGTGTGTGTGTGTGTCGTGTCGTGTCCTGCAGCTTACAGTTGCTGTCTAGCTTCTCTTGTGAGCGTAATGATAGTTGGATCTGGAGGCAGCAGCTCTGGTGATTCATCCCAACGTGTCATTAGTTTGTCTCTGGGTTGAACAGCTAATAATAGACTTGTGCAAGAAAGAGAGATCCCCTCCGTGTGTGCGTGTGTGCGTGCGCGCGCGTTAATAGGGGGTGGCTAAATCACTTTGTGTGATAGAACAAGTTTGGGGGGTGTGAACAGTGTGTGTGTGCGTGTGTGTGCATGTGTTAAAATGGTGCCAGTCAGGTTTTAATCACTCGTCCCCCAGGCTGTTGGGAGCCCCTCTGAAATTAAGAGGACTCTCTCTCTCTCCCTTTCTCTCTCTCTCTCTAGCATCCACGTTTGGTGCCTCTCTGTGAACAACAAAATCAAAGTGCATGAAAAAAAAAACATCGTTGGTTTGATAATTGTTTCCACCAAATTGACTTATGTGTATTTCCGTACCTTCACTCGTCCTGATGTTGTCATATTCAACCGATAAGGCTCAAAAGGCAAAAGGAGGCAAGTGTGAATCTAATAGTTCAAGAATTTAAACATTCTTCATCATCTACATCCACAAATAATTTAAAGGGTTAAAAAATAAATGCATTCAAACATTAACGTGCCCGTTAAAATGTACATTCAAAACCGATTGCGATCAGGAAAAAAACCACTTTCATTCAGATCGTAACTGGCATAATGCATTGTTAGTGCTCTCTGACTAATAGACCCAGATTATGTAATTATAAGTCATTTACTCAAGCACGTAAACGCTCCATCCACTTACAGTTAGAGCGTAAACATTCTGCACATTCATTTCCTCACCTACTGTAGTTCCTCTTGTCATCTATATTTAGAGGAAAACACTATTCAACGAATGCCACGGCTGGCTCAGATGATTGAAATAAGACTTTAAGGTTCCAGGATCATCAGGGTTCAAGTCCGTGCAAACTCCAAGCATTGCCACGGTTGGCACACATTGCAATTTAACTTACACCACCTGAAAACCCAAGTACCCGATGACTTTGCCCGAAGCTTCACAGCTAATATCTAAAATGTTCACACAGAGGAAAACGGTGACATTTGTCAGGTGCAAAGATCCCCACGGCTGTCACAGACAGGTTTTGCGTGTGTTTAATTTGTGGCACTGCAGCTCACGAAACCTCAGCCAAGCTTTTCCGAGGAGTTCCCGGCGGGTAAACGTGGAGCTCGGTGATATGGACGAACGTCACGCTGCCACAGAGGTTATGTTTTTGCGTTGGATTGTGTGTGGTGTTGTTGTGCTTGTGCGTTACCAAAATAACTCACAAAGTTATTCATTGATTTTTATGACTCTTGTGTGTAGAGCGGTTGGTCATGTGCCAAAGAACATCATAGTAGTTTTTGATGTTGGTTTTCTTGCCGTAGACGCCCATCCAGGCTACTAGTATTTCTTTTTTGTTCCATAGACATTGATGTAATCGGAAAATTAAGGGGGCGGGTTTTCAACCTATTTTGACCCATGGATCACCGTCCTGACTCGGACGTAATCTGCCACTAGGGGTTTGGGTTCTTAAATTTCCTATGAGTGACATTTTGTGAGTTTGGTGACTTGCAAACAATTAGTCTTTTCCTGACTGTCCACTGGTCTCATGTCATTTTCTGTCTCCAGTACTTGTCCTCCATGTAGGCCAGTGTGGAAAATCCACTCTCACAGAGGTGTGCAGTTGCAAAATTGTATTTAGATGGATTTGACGATTCAACAACGAATAAAAAATTTAAAAAAAGATCAAAACAGTAAAATATTTCAGCTGCTCCTGATTATAAAATGATCTTGCCAGAGTCAATACGATGGCACAGACCACCAGGAGGCCGCGGACCACCAGTTAAAAACCCCTGTGCTACAGCCCTGGGTGGTAGGGAGCCATATGAGGGAGATCGTTAATGGCCTTACCCCGTGAAAGTCCCTCCCCACGGGCCGGAAAGCACTCGTCTCTGTAAAGCTTATCGTGGCGTATTAAGTGCCCCTTGGCCTCCCAGCCTGCGGGAACAGAGAGGCGGAGTGGTAAACAGAGGTGGAGGTCTGCTCTACTCTGGACCAGGGTGCTAAAAATAAGGAAAGCTTCACCGATAAAGGGCGGATTCACACAGAAATCGTTCTAGATTTATTACTGTGAGTCTGACTGCCAGAATGAGCTCAGCCGAGCAGAGAATATGCAGACAGTGATGACGTGGTATTTTTCAATGTACGTCCTTAATTGGTTGATCCTAAAAGAATTAAATTAAGCACGCAACCGATCGCTGAACAGTTTCATCCGTACATCCAGTATGAAGAAACTCGCTGCAAGGACGGCCTCTGTAAAGCTCATTAAATAGAAATGTCTCCTGCAGCTGTGAACAGTACGGGGTGTATCCGACCTCCTCCAGCGCAGGTCACAGTCTCACGCATGTACACACACACACACGCACGCACACAGCTGTAGGCTGCATTTAAGACACAGACTGTCAGCTACACAGGCATGAAGAGAAGAATGAATCTATGTTTATTCCGGATCCTGGAGTCTGGCACGTTACCTAAGGTTTCAAAACGGAAAGGTCACTTTGATGCTCGGAGTTTACTGCTGGCTGCCATCTTGAAAATCAGACCGTATCTAAATCGGTGATCGTATGTAGGACAGGCTGGGGTACGGTTGGCCAGTTTAAACGGAGCACAGCGTCACACTTGTAGATACTTTAAGCCGTGATATGGATTCGTCCTCAGGGACTGGATGCCAATCGTCAGGTGATACAAAGGCAGATAGGAGGAAGTCTTCACACCTCGGTCACCATGTCGGACGCGTGTACCATCACCGCTGTCATGCAGTGTGTAGGAGGCTTTACTTCAGTGTCAGTGTATGTTGGTGCTGTAGTTCAGTTCTTTCAGCCCTCTGTGGGCTGAATGAATCAGATTATCATAACCTGACCCGTTTACAGAGAGCAGGGTACGAACACATGTCTGCGCATTGCAGTTCAGACAGACTGCAGCCTTGTAATGGATGTAGAGCAGGCTCGCAACGCTGGACACGTGGAGGAAACCTGCACCGATGACGAGCGGGGGACGCTGGACGCTCGAATCTGGGAGCAAACAAAAAGGAAAATCAAATGTTTTAGTAGTAGACAGCAGCAGTCTCTCGACTGTGATAAAATGATGATTACAAAATTATCTAATGACAAGATAGAATGAAAATATAAACGCCCCATAGCTGCGTCTCACTTCTCACTTCTGGAAGGATGCAACCTGCGTACTCCTGCCCAGGCCACATCCTGAAGAGAAGAAAGTGCGGGCCAAGTGTTGAAAATGGGTCAAGAGTCCCCGCCGCCATGCCCCGTGTCATCAAAGTTCTCATCGCGTCATGCATGACGTCTTTTTGTTTTTAGCGCAACGATTTCTAGGGAAACGCATTTCTTGATTGTAACCTAAGGGGGACCGTCGACCTTCAAACGACACCTTCAAAGGATCCGCAGCACACGGTAGCACTCCCACAGGACGACCGGGCAATAAAAAACTGTCGAATAAACTTTTACCATTTGGAATTGCTGTTTAGGCTGCGGTCTTCAGGCTCCATCTGCGTCTGCAGGTCTCCATGATTTCGCCTTGTGTGATGAATTAATTAGTCCTACAGCTGCCTGTTGTTGAAACGAGTTGCATCATTTACTGTTGCCGTTTGTCGCAGCTGCGTGTTTGCTGTGAGCGATTAAAGCACCTGACTGGGTGTTTTTGTTTTTTTGAGGCTGGATTTGGTGGGGTTTGATTGTAATTTACTGTGGTCCTGCCTCAGTGTCATCTGTGGGTGGGAAACAGGAAGTCAGAGGATTTTAGATTTTTGTTTTGTCCTGGCCTAGTAGTCACAGTATCCAGCTGTGTTCTCCGCTCACGCACAGCACATTGACACAGTCCCAATACTGGAGAGTATTTGTCCTCGCCGGAATTAAAGGCGAAAATTAGATGAAGACGTCAACATGCATTGAGTCAATAAGAGTCCACCATTTTCTCAGTGTGCTGCTTAATAGCAGTGTGAGGTGAATCTGCTACTCATTGAGGAAGTGCATGTAGATTTGCCAATTTCCAATTGCATAATTGAGGTCTGTCACTCAGAACAAGCGTATTTTGATTTGTGCCAATTTCAGGCACATTAATGTGTGCAAATGATGCTCGAAAAAGCTGATTTATCACCTTAATCGCAGTTTAATCCAAGTTTTTGAGTGCTCGTAAACATGCTGAGTGTCACTCTACGAGTTTGCCGCCCACCCACACTGAGTTTTGGCACATCCAGACTGCTGTGGTTCCCGAGAACCGTTTACCTGCAGCGGTGTAGTCGTACGTTCCATCAGTTCAAGGACGAGCTGTCATTGTTTGGTACTTCACAACTCTTAAGGGCTTTAAGAATGAGGACTTCCCTGAGGCCATGCAGAAGTAGGATGTTGCACACAAGAGGGGACATGGTGCCCATACTGGAGTGTGTAACAGCCTCACTGTCCACCCACACACTCTTGTCACCATCCAATGGACGTATTCACACACAGACCAAGGCTTTCCAAATGACTGTTTTATCCATATCAACTGTGGTAAATAAGATAAGAATATTCAGACATCAACATAGACACTGAATGTACTAAAACACGTCTTAAAAGGCATTTTGTTCCTGATATGTCTTATGTTATAAGAGTTATAGAAGTGTTGTAGTGCTTGGATTGGATTCCATCTGCAGCGGTAAGTGATGGACGAGGGCAGACTTATCAGAACATCCATCTAAGTCCCACATGTACTGTCTCAGAATCAAACGACCTCCTTTCAAACTGAACTAGTTTCAGTGCCCAAAACACATTCTGTGTATCTGATGACATCACACCATGAAAAATGAGTGTCAGGAGGAGGCCAAGCTCGAGGTCGAATGCCACACGCACACCTACCCAGCATGCATTTCAGGGGATTTTTTTAAAAGTCCTACTTCTTCCACGCTGCCACATGTGTGCCCATCGACTTTTTCTTCACCGTTTAATCAGAGCAACATGAAACCAGCAGAGGATTTTCATCCTCTGGGGCGTTTACAAGGTAACTATATGGAATTCTGGAGCATCTGTGAAAACTGAAGCCTCTGCCTCTCCTTAAAGGGTTCTACTGTCCCTCACAGGAGGCCAGATAGTGCAGGGTGGCCTTTATGTTGTTGCTGTATTCTGGCTGAGCAGTGTTGGTGGTCGTTTTCAGAGAGCTAGTCTGATATATTTCATTTTATCGGTCGTTATATAAGTCATTTATATGATGTGTGTATTTATCACAGAGGGCCAAAATAAAATTAATGGAAATAATCAAGTCGTTTAGGTCAACAAAAGGCTGAGAGTGGAGCTGGAGAAGGACTGTGGAAGTCTTAATGGGATCCCAAACAGACTGATATGATATGATACCAAATCTGTTTTATTTGTTTATGAGTCCCATTTAGTTTTTCTGGGTTCTACATAGTCAGTTCAGTCTAATTGTATTACAAAGTGGTTGATGTAATCAGATGAATTCACTGAAACGTAACAACTTAAGCAACTTATTGTCATCCTAGTGAATTCACAACAATTTAACTTATTCTAAACCAATAAAATGCCTCATTACGGAGCGCCGTGGGATAAATGAAAACATGCATGAAGAGAAACATCACAATGAGCAGAACAAATAATTGTCTGCTTGATAAACAAATCAGTGTGTCAACTACAACCGTTTCTATCCATAGATGTTGTGCTTCTTCATTAGGTTGCTGAAATGCAGGAGGGAAGTGAGTGTGCTGGAGGCTGCTGTCATTGGCAGTGTTCCTCCTTTTTGCAACGCTTGATGTGAAATGGTCAAAGTTTCTTCCGTTTTTCATCTTACACCTGATGATTTATGCGAACTTTGAAGGTCGTGGTGATGTCTCATGCACAAACTCACTGAGATTCTGCTTTGCCCTGAACTTTAGTGAAGCTGTCAGACCTCCCGTCAGTTTCGATTAGATTCATGGTTTTCATGTTTTAAGTTCAGATATGTGATGCTGCAATTGGTCGGCTCTGTCACAGACTGTGACCACAAAACCACAGAGTGCTGTGAAGGGAAACTGTGTGGGTGTGGGACTGGTGTGTTTGTCTGTGTATGTATATGTTGAGCTCAATACTTTTCATTCAGTCGGTATGGCTCTCTGTGGGAGATTGTTAGAGTAATTGGCTGATGACAAATGCAAGAATTCTTTTTTTGGTGTACAAAATCGGTAAAATTGTCATCGGTGCAGGTAAAGAAAATCTTGAAAAAGTTGAAACTCTGATGCAGTTTAGCGTCAGTGGGTGCCAATATGACGACTTAAGTTACTGTCAGTTTCACGTGATGGGAAAAAGGCCACGAAATATCAGTACACTGGCATTTTATTTCAAAATAAAAGCCAAGTTGGGTCCTTTGAGTACATTTTCTAGAGCTATAAATACAATGTTGTGGTTTATAATAAGACTCCCATGGGCGGGTCAGGATGAGCTACACACACACACACACTCACATCTGGTAGTCTCCTTTTATACGTGTTCATTTGTACTTGTTTGTTTGTCATCTAGAATATCAAACAAAGATTAATGCACGGGCGCATTGAAAAAACGTTATGAAATCTCATTCTGAATGTTAGCTTGTCTTATTTCATAACCAATCTATCCACAAGGGTGATATTTGGTGACTAATCTATTGCCTGTTGGATGCAACGTCTAATTATATTTTCCAATACAAAATCCATTGAAAATGTTTCCACCTATATATTTTAGTTTTAGTGTTCTTTAATCTCTTAAACTAATAGATCATAATAATAATAATAACCTTAAACGTTTGCCGTAAACAGCACTTACAGTGCAGTATTTAAACAGTTAAAGTTCCCATATTTTGCTGTATATTACCGAGTGAGTAATGTTCTCTCTGGTCTTTAAGCAGAGTTTGTGAAAGTGTGACAAAAAATCCACACAAATTCAACTTTTGCAGCCGCTGTCTGTCACATTCTAGAACGAGCTGCCACGGCTCTGAGTGATTGTGTACAGTGATGGAAAAATGAATGTGAGTATATGCCTAAAGTAGCACTT
Source organism: Brotula barbata (assembly GCA_900303265.1). Lineage (NCBI taxonomy): Eukaryota > Metazoa > Chordata > Actinopteri > Ophidiiformes > Ophidiidae > Brotula > Brotula barbata. Next base: position 2,010 of record OMNV01028306.1, on the reverse strand, counting down.
TGCACAGTCTGTAGAAACTCTGTGCCTGCCTGGGACCATCTGTAACATTTAAAGAAGGCAAAACCCTCGTGGGCATTGTGGGTATTTAATGGGTGCTTGGACGCAGCATGGCAGTAGTTATAATTTTCAGACCGTCCATTGCAGACAGCGTTGAGTTAAGTTAGAGTTTAACAGATTGATGGCCCAAAACCACTCTTTGGAACCAACATTGTCACAAAGGTCAGGGTCCTGCAGTACCTTGAAGGGTTTTGCATCACACATTTTCCGGGCTGTTACACACAAGGATGATTGACTTGTGTGCAGACGGCCAAGGACAGAACACACCTTTAAGACAGCTGAACGAGCCGGGAGTGTCAAACACACTCGGTTCAACTGAAACTGATGCACCATGTGGCTGCTGTCAGTCATGTCTGCTCTCTATTTAGGAAGAGGAAGTTTCACAGACAGAAAGGACCAACAAGAGATCGACAGTAGATTAGGGCAGGATATGGTGTTACCTATTATTCATTCAGCAGTTGATGACACACACCTTCACGTAGTACAATCAGATTTTATTGGTGTCATGGAGTCATTTTTCACTTCTGCTTTTCACTGTGGCAGAAACACCTGGGACGGGTAAACAATCGTCCGAGTGCCAAACACAGAAAAATCACCACAGACATGAACAAGCCGGCGGCGTCAGTTCAGCGGCGCACAGGGAGGCACCGCATGCAAATATGGAGAGAACACGAGAACGAACAAAGGCCACGGGTCAAAACGGCCGGCACGGAATCACCGCAGTGCGTCGAGAACACTGACACGTGTTACTCATGCCTCAGAGTCAGCTGGACACATTAATGCCTGATCTTGGTTTGCTCCAAGAAAATAATAAAAGATAAAACTCAGTAATGCTGCAGAACAGCAACAACAGAACAGAGACAACAGGAACAAACAGCAAAGGATTCGAATTTTCACTGGAATTGATAAAGATTGTTTTTATTTCCAAAAAATTGCTTGTTATGGCCAAATAAAAATTGGTGTCTGTGTTCAGTCCAGTGTTTCTATGTTTCAGTCCAGTGTTTCTATGTTTCAGTCCAGTGTTTCTTTGTTTCAGTCCAGTGTTTTCTGTTTCAGTCCAATGTTTTCTGTTTCAGTCTACTGTTTCCATGTGTCAGTCCAGTGTGTTTGTTTCAGTCCAGTATTTCTATTATTCTGTGCTGTGTGTTTGTGTTTCCATGTTTCAGTGCAGTTGGGGGTTTTTTCGTTTCAGTGCATTGTCCGTTTCCGTCTTTTTGTGTTTCAGTCCAGTGTGTCTGTGTTTCAGTCTAGTGTGTTTGTTTCAGTCCAGTGTGTCTGTGTTTCAGTCTAGTGTGTTTGTTTCAGTCCAGTGTGTCTGTGTTTCAGTCTAGTGTGTTTGTTTCAGTCCAGTGTTTCAGCATTTCACTGCCATGTGTCTGAGTTTCAGTCCAGTGTGTCTGAGTTTCAGTCCAGTGTGTCTGTGCAGTGTTGTTTGTTTCAGTCCAGTGTGTCTGTGTTTCAGTCTAGTGTGTTTGTTTCAGTCCAGTGTGTCTGTGTTTCAGTCCAGTGTGTCTGTGTTTCAGTCCAGTGTGTCTGTGTTTCAGTCCAGTGTGTCTGTGTTTCAGTCCAGTGTGTCTGTGTTTCTGTCCAGTGTGTCTGTGTTTCAGTCCAGTGTGTCTGTGTTTCTGTCCAGTGTGTCTGTGTTTCTGTCCAGTGTGTCTGTGTTTCAGTCCAGTGTGTCTGTGTTTCAGTCCAGTGTGTCTGTGTTTCAGTCCAGTGTGTCTGTGTTTCAGTCCAGTGTGTCTGTGTTTCTGTCCAGTGTGTCTGTGTTTCTGTCCAGTGTGTCTGTGTTTCAGTCCAGTGTGTCTGTGTTTCACTCCAGTCTGTCTGTGTTTCAGTCCAGTGTGTCTGTGTTTCAGTCCAGTGTGTCTGTACAGTGTGTTTGTTTCAGTCCAGTGTGTCTGTGTTTCAGTCCAGTGTGTCTGTGTTTCAGTCCAGTGTGTCTGTGTTTCA
>OMNV01028295.1:0-23848 GCA_900303265.1 Brotula barbata | reverse complement strand
TGAGTCATCCCAAATGTTTCTGCTATCAAAATGCATGCTTAGACTTATCGAAGAGCAGTGTGGGGAAACGATGTGACTCAGCATGAGTATGTTATATATCTATGAAATATAACATCACACTGATGACTTTTGTGAATTGATCCCACAATACTACAGAATGAGCCTGAACCAAAATCGACCAATCGATCCATGCCTGCTATGCTTTGCTTGACTTAGTCTGGTCCCCACTGTTACTCATATATTTATGTGCTGGATGCATGAAACCAAATAACACATCTGTGACAGCTGATCACACTGCGTGCTGATATATATATATTTTTATACCTCTATGCTGTTGCAGTACCTCAAATCCAAGGCTCTTTTTGTAGATGTCATTAATGGGCAGCCAGCCTGGTTGAGGTAAATGATGACTCACTTAGTCGGGCAGTTGAGTAACGGCCCCTCTTTGTCCTCCCCGTCGCCGCTGGGTTCCAGGATGAAGAGCGGAGCCAGCAAGGCCTGGGGGAACAACCAGGACGGGGTGGTGGCCAGCCAGCCCGCCCGCGTGGTGGACGAGCGTGAACAGATGGCCATCAGCGGAGGCTTCATCCGCAGGTAAGGAGGCAGGGCAGGATCCATGTCTACGTGGGAAGGATGAGCGATAGATAATAAAAAAGGACAAGGGCGTCATTTCATGTACTAGTCGTAAAATTGACGGGAAGACAAGACAAATGTGTGGATGAGAGACAGCAGAGTGTCCTTGTAGGCCTGGGAAAGACATTTTGGGCCGTGAGGAAAGGAAGGCGAGAAGAAAGACAAAAACGGGGATCACACAGAGAGAAAACTGACAAAGAAGTCTCCTCTGTTTCTACGCAGCCATTATCGAAAGCATTCTCACTTCAACTATAACAGCCTGGGAGAACGGCTCGAGCATCACACTCGTAAGACACTACAGCACCTCATCCCCGCTGCCATCAATTCAATCACTCCACCACACACACACACACCAGACTCTGCAGAGGCAGAGGAAAACGGTTTCTGACCCGTCTCAACCCGGACATCACTTCCAGCCACTGCCCTCAGGGAGGCGCTATACAGATCATTACCCACCAAAACAACACATTTTCGGAACAGTGAACACTGAACCTTCCCCAACTCCAACCCCCTCAGGAATAACTTGACGTCAGTGTGTTGTCAGTGTGGTGTGTGTTTCTTGTTATTGTTGGATGTGTATCTATATCTTTTACCAAATACAGCCACGCAGACCCAAGATAGATCCGCGTTCCAAATTTAGCCTCTAGTGGCAATCTATAGGGAAAGGAGTCTGGGTTATGCTGAGCTATTTGTGTTTGGCAAAGATTAAAAATGAAATTAGGCCATCTCAGCCACTGTTTACTGAACGCACAATTAATTCGATTCACGCACTGAAACATGTTGGAGCTGTGTAATGTGTAAATTTGATCTCAGTCTATATTCTGTTTGGAGAGGACAAAATTATGTTCGAAGCAATGCAGCTCCAAACTGGACTAGAGTATCAGTATTTGGTCCTGGGCAATATCATGGTAAATCACGGTAAATCACGGTAAAACGTTAAGTATTATTGCAGCAAAATACATTCACATTTTCCCCAGTTAAAAACGATCGTTTTTATTGATCAAGCAAACTGGAAATTGGGTAGCTGAAAATATCAATACATTACAATACAAAAGTCATCACCATTAATCCTGTTCACGGTGCTGAATCCTGTTTGTGGAAGTGGAGGAAGCAGCTGGACTGTATGTACATTGGTCTTCCAATTTGGCCAGATTTAAAAAAATATAGTGACAGAAAATGACATCCAAGATCACAGTGATACAAACGGACAGTCTGACGTCAGAGCTGAAGTCCAATTTTGCTGTACGGAAGATCAGAAAGTCGCTTCATTTAGTTTTATTTTGAATTCTTGTAAAATACCCAAAGATGCCCAAATATATCACGGTGCTTTCTGGGAAATCTGTATAAAATCAAATGAAACCCAACATATCTGATTACTGTCATGGATTTTAGAATATTTTTTTTATACATTCTGTGTTCTCTTTTTTAAATGATTATTCACTGGGATACACTCAATTATGAATGGGTTATTGATGTAAAAGGCCAATTCAATTGATCTGAAGTCCTGTAAATGAACAGTTTACCTTAAAGAGTACTGAATTATTAATGCATTTATCAGTGTTTAAGGGGTTAACCTAGTCAGCATGTCAGTAAATGTGATATAAATCTGTGTGTGTGTGTGTGTGTCTAGGGTAACAGACGACGCTCGGGAAAATGAGATGGATGAGAATCTGGAGCAAGTGGGCGGCATCATCGGTAACCTGCGTCACATGGCCCTTGACATGGGCAACGAGATCGATACCCAGAACCGCCAGATCGACAGGATCATGGAGAAGGTACACACACACACACACACGCACACACACGGATACACATACAAATTAATTTCTACTAAAGATCAAGATTTTCTTGTTTAACCCTCAGGGCTAAATAGCCAAACTACTTTTTGCAGCATTGCCTGTATATTTGTATCAATTTGCAGTTATTAGCCCCATTCCTCATTTTAAAAACGTCCCACGCCATAAAACTTAACTGACCAAAAGAATCTAAATTCAGAATAAAGAGCCAGCGGTCCCACAGCAGCATAAGTGTTAATAACAATTGGAAAACAAGAATTGTTACCCGGATCTATGTAATGCATTTAAGAATTTGTTGGCTCGCACATAATATATTTGTTGAGCAAATGGCTATGAGCCAATCTCAACAGATTTCACTTCCTACACCGTCTTATTTATAGCAGAAACACATGGAGTATTAGGTTTAGCGAGCTTTTTGATCAATCCCAGGTGGGTACTAAAGCAACTGTGCAGTGATATGTGGAAAAACACCCCTTTATATCTGTTCAGTAAACGCAGAAGTAAAATAAAAGAGGCCTTTGAGGCTCTTTTATTCAGGTTTTTACCTCGATTTGTCCTCTGTCTGCTGACTTCTTGGCCATATCTCAGCAGGACTACATGACTTAAAAAGTGGAGCGTTTGTTTGGAATCGTGAGAGCAGAGAGCGGTCGTGTTTTACTGTTACTCAGAACACCTTCTTGTCCTTCAGGCTGATTCCAACAAGACCAGGATCGATGAGGCCAACCAGCGCGCCACAAAGATGCTGGGCAGTGGCTAAACGCCCCGAGCCGAGAGCTTGAAAGTTCCGGCATCCCGCGCCGCACATCAACAGGCGCTGACATGCTTTCATCATGGTATTGACCTTCTAGGTTTGCACACATGCACATATCACCTCCCCTCCCCATTGTAAATGTTGTTCTGTGTGTCGTCTGTCGAGCTTTTTCAAGATGATTGTCCTCGTAAAAAGATTTCTTATACTCCGTATATCATTCTTTCCAAAGGTTGTATATAGTGCTGACTTGATGGATCTCTAGCTCACTTGTGAAGTTTTTATTCTCTTTATCAAAATATATATATATCATATATTATTACATATCATATATAATATATATATATATATATATACATATATAAGTACACTGCTCTGGATGACAAGTATATAATAGGAATGCTATACAAGCTGTTTTTAATGATTTCTCCTTTTCAGTATCTCAGTATCGTCTTAGTAAAACTGTGTCATCCCATGTAGGCTACTGTCATACTCCTTATTTTGGTGTTGTCATGACAAAAAGAGAGAGGGCGGTCGGGGAAAAAAACACCGGTCAAAGTTGACTAAGTGACAGTTTAGACGAGCGGGATTACAAACAGCACTTACAATCAAAAGGCAGTTGTTGGTACATTATCATTCATCGCAATCATACTGAGTTACTGTTTAGACAATGTGCAATTAGACTCTCTGTAGCTGTATTAGACATTGCATTCCAAGTGACGTGAATTGTGCGTTCTCTGCATGACAAATGGTAGATTTTAGTCTTATAAATAAAACCTGTCTGAAAAATATATATAAAAAATGATAACATGGCAGTAGCAAAATGACAAAACGCATGCTCAGTATTAGGACACAGTTGATCGTTCCATACTCCTACAAGTTTGCAATAGTGCCACTCTTTCTGTCTCAATATATTTACCGACTGTGACCATCTTGTTGTAAAATAATGCAAAAGGGATCAAAAAAGTGAGATAAAGGCGAAAAAAATGAGGACTTGGGGTTGTATTGCAAAAAAAAATGAACATGTTTTCTAAATGATTATGCAGTTCAGTGATGAAGATGTTGATTATGTGCTGAAAGATGCGGACTGGTTGTGTATTGTAACATAGGTTTTGGATGCTCTGAAAAAAATAAAAATAAACGTTTGCAATGTAAAGCAAAGACGCATATTTCTGAGAGACCTTACTTTTATAAGAAGACTGTATCTGTAAGTTTATTCTCCCCGTGTGGTTTGTTATTGGTAAAAATAATGACAATATTGAATAACAATGCCTATACTCTGAAACAAAAAAAAGACATACAAAAGGGTTTTTGTTGCTTCAGTACTTTAGAGCTATGCACACCAAATCGCCAAAATGTCGAGTAGTTAGAGTAAGGTGAATAAATACCTAAACCTGAATGACACAATAGGTTAAACTGTGAGATTGATGTCCTCAACGCATGTAATATTTAAAGACTCCCTCTCTGTATCCTGTCAGTGTGTGAAGTGGTGGACATTTTGTAGCTAGCTGAATTGATTAAAAGTAATAAACCCGAGTCGTGCCAGTGTCTGTCTTTATTGCTCCTGTCGGTCAAAAAGCTTTTCTGGTAAATCCGTTCTAAGACAAAAGCTGACGACAGTCCACCCCAAATTTGTAAATTTCTATCTTTACATCCTCTGTAGATGTATGGCCAAAGCATAAAAATTGACAACTAAAGTCATGATTACATTGACAGGTGAGAGACTCGATAGGTGTTTTCTTTTGGGACATATAGTACTGAAGAAGTAACAAAATTTATTTATATTATGTGGAATTTATCATTTGACTAAAAGTGAATTTTGAGTGCTGCACCAGTGATTTTACAGCGTTTTGGAAGTATTTGGGGTTACTTACCAGGTCTGCAGGCCATAAATGGACAGCTATGGATCCAAATTGCTATTTCTTCTACAACAGCAAACACAGAAGTCAGGCACGACACAATTATAACAGTGCCATAAAAATGGTAAAACCTCGTAAAATAAAAGTTTTCTTTTGGCACTATTTTTCAGACATGACTGGCTTTATTCATCAATCCATAAACAATAAAGACCTTTCTTGGTAAAATGTTGAAGGAAAATACTTTCCTAGACAACTGAACTAATAACAGAAGCCTCTCCATGTTTGGATCGTGTACCTCGGATCGGTAAGGGTCCGTCCTAAGGACTGCAAACCTGGTAAGTAAAAGCCTAAAAATGATGAAAGTGAGCTCCTTTGGATGGAGATGACCTGTAAAACGTGACATTTTGGAAAATTGCTGGTGAATCACTTTGCTTTTCTGTCACTCTTTGCTGATGATGCCATCTTGCTCCCCTCGAGTACTTTTCACATAACGATAAGCCAGATTTGTAACAATTCAACACCACGATAATTATTTAGTTCACTCTGACACAGACTGTAATTGGACAGGATGTCGTGCTAATAAAATTACCCGTTGTTTCTAATTCAGAACTTTTAGCACGGCTTAGCCAATTTCAAATTTAATGTACCGACTGGTTTTGGATAAGACTTTGATCTCAGTCACAATTTGGGTTTGAATTGATCGTTAATTGATCCCATTGAAATGACATTAGTGACGTTATGGTCACAGACTACCTGCAATACCACCAGGGGCCACCAGGGGCAGTAAACCACCGGTTGAAAACCATCGGTACTGGGGATTTTTTTTTAGGAGTATAGCTATTCCATTATTTTCTTGAGGGGTATGATGTCCAAGCCAATTAAATTATTTTAGATGTAAAGAGTGATTAAAAAACAGTCTAATGTTTCTGATCAACACTTAATATCAACATGTTTTTAATGATTTGGTTTCATTATTTTAGCTTTGTGAATTTACAGAGCGTTGCGTTGAAACACACGCCAACAAATCCGGCAGGAATGAACCACGCTGATGATGTGTGCATACTTTTAAGCCTACTATTTTCAGATCACAATTTCAGATTTCATGCGAACACATTAACGCGTAAATTTAAAATTGCTTACTTTAGTTAATTGAATGAGTTAGAAAATGATTTAACCCACTTGACATAATTAGTCATTGAGTTTAATTAGCCTGATATCTCCTGGAGGACTGAATGAATCTTTGATAAGGTTTAACAGAAGCCTGCATTAATCAGATTTTACCTCAGAATCCTGACAGTGTGGGTTATAAAGTCATTTCCTGCTGGCTGTGTTTAAGATTTAAGGATTTATTGGTACCGCTCAGCTGATCATTATCTTTATCCGTGTGGAGTCTTCACTTGTTATAAACTCCGAACACAATCAGTTATTTAAAATATTGGAGGAGCCAAAATTCAATTGCTGCCACAAATTCACTGATGTCTCTGATCACGCAGACAACTATTAAACTACAATGATTAATTAGAATTATTACTATTGTCTTACCATAGCGAGAAAGCACAATGTATTTAAAATAATAATCATCAAGGAGAATATTTTCCAGCTGACAGGAGAGCGATGACATTAAAGCCCGCGCACTAACAAAGCTTTGAGAAAAGAGCTAATTAGCACAAATAAATCAATAAATAATCATCAGCGAGGTTTTATTCCAGCTGTGTTGGCTGTTTTATTGTTTCATGGATCCATTGGTACCTCTTTGTATCTATTGTTGTCTGATGAGTTTTAATTTCCAAGATGGAGGGACACAAAATACTGCAACAGACATCAATAAGGCAAAAATGATACAAGCTACAGCTTTCTGAAGCATCTTCAGTGAGATACAGCAAGTCTTCATTTTTCTTTTGTGTAAAATCGAAATGTAAAGTCAAATTCTATGGCATTTTTGTTGAAGAGGTTATTCGACTCATCTTTAGTTTTCACAAGTATCTGTGTTTGGGATTTTTTGGGCTTGATATTCACAGGAACAGGTGACACATGGAGAAGTGTTAGAAAGGCTACTCCAGCTATCGGCAACCACCAGAGATGAACAAAACACAAGAAGACAATGGCAAAAAGTGGAAACTGAAATCGTGTCTGTAATTAATCTGCACTTGCACCATTTTTATATCAGGATGTGCAAATTTAACACCAACTACAGTTTGTATGGTTTACCTGCACCTGAAATTAATTCTTGATGGAGCAGAAACGGTTAAAAATGTAACGCAAACTCATTTAAATGTTCACACGTGAATTTCAACAGTTTAATACTGACACTGAAGACTTAAGTAAGAAATGAATGAAGAAATATTGTAATTTATGAAACTGCATAATCTTGATTGTTGTGTTGATTTCATTATGTAAAGGTAAATAAACAAGAGGGCTCTATGAGTGAGGCAAAAACACTGATAATAGTTTAGGCGGCTTCAGAATCAGAATTCACATTTTTGACTGTACTTCACAGGATCATCATCTGATCATCTTCAGACTGAATCCTTTTGTTTTTGATCAAAAAGTACCAACTAAGCTCAGATGAGGGCTGGGATTCGTGAGCAGAAAGCAAGAAGAAAGCAAATGCTGCAATACCAGGCAATCTCTACAGGACTCTCTCTCTCTCTCTTTCTCTGTCTGTGGTTCATCCATTATTCAGAAGGATAACAAAAATGCCCATGCTTGACAGAGATCAGCGGATGGTACAGAGATAGGAGGCACTGATGAGACCCGAGAGGCTTCTGCTTCATCGTCTTCTGTAGCGTTCCGTGTCTCCGTCCACCACAGTGCATCTCTCAGTCTTTTAGTACAGTAGAGTCCTGAATGATTTAAAGTGAAGTGGGACAAAAACGAAACCATGACCTTGACCTAGAAGCGTTTGCCCGTTGGCAGAGATGCAGGATACTGCAGCACTGCACTGTATTACACTCTGCACCGTTGGTCTTTCCTTCATTGACTCACGTTGGAGGGATGAAGCCGTGCGTCCAGACCTGTGAGACTCACTTCACTTCACAAAATAACATTTTTGCAAGGCATTCCAGGTTATATCCATGAATTTTATGAGTGTGTTAAATAATACAAACTTTTTTTAGTTTAATTTTTTTTCTTAATTTCTAATCGCAAATAGGATTGGTTACTTTCACGAGACATTTGAGAAACATTTTATGTATTTATTTATAAAAGAAAATGTTTGTGTCGTGTTTATTTTCTGTTTCTTTCACATTTCTGTCACATATTTCAAGTGTTTGTGTATCTAGAGATGAGTATCTGTGGCGCTAATGACAGATAAGATATATAGGTCAGACAGGGTCACCACAGTTTGCGTGTGGGTGTGTGCGTGCATGCATGTTTGTGTGTGAGAGCGTGTGTGAGTGTGTGAGAGAGGGAGGAGAGATTTCTGTCTCTGTTATGTTTTTTTGTCAGTGCAGGTCTGTCAGTCAAACAAAAGATAGGGACAGATGGAGGGAGACGGGGCAGGAGGAAGAGAGGGAGGGTGAATCAAGAACTCTTCCTGTGCTGTCAGCACATTTTTACAGGCACTAATGAGCACGGCATCGTTTCTCTTCCAAAAAGCTCTGGAGAAAAATGATACGCGTCTCTGTTTAGTCCGACTAATGGCAACTGTGAAAGTTCCAGTGGAAGTGGGCAGCACGGTGGCTTAGTGGTCAGCACGGCAAAAAGGCTGTGGTCATAGGTTTGAGTCCCAGGTCCGGTTTTGCACACCCACAAAATCACTCCTGCCATTGCCCTTGACCAAGGCGCTAGACGGAAGATCGTGAGTTGGTCCCTGAGTGCTTGTGTGTGTGTGTGTTTGCAGGTGCATGAGAGTGCTGCCCACTGCTCCTCATAGTGAGAATGGGTTAGATGCAGAGAAATAATTTCCCCACAGAGATCGATAAAGTACTAGAGAGGAGACATCAGGCAGATAGTGGACGTCCTGTTGGTCCTCAGTGTTGTCTTCAAGCTTCATTAAAACCCCTTTAACTCTGCTAAATGAACTTTAGGGCAAACTGTTATTTCAGTATTTGGGATAACTTTAAAAGAGCCTTTACACGTTGATAATGTTTGAGTATACCACATAAAATGGAATTCTGATCATTGTATTTGAAATTATTTGAACGATATATTTCTACTTCAAAATACAATTTTGTATTTGATCATCTTGATTTTTTTTTTTTTTAATTTGTTGCTTTTAGGTTGTGTATTTTTGTATTTTTAAAATAGATAAAATGCTTAAAAATTTTCCCCTATATTTGATTATTCATAGTGATCGATTGTGTGATTGTATAGATATTATTTTATGTAAAAAAGTTGATTAATTGTAACTAAATAAAAAAAATTTAAAAAGACAATCTCCTAGCTAAATGTTACTAGCATCGCTAGCATCACAAAGTGGAGGCTAGCTAAGTTGGACAATATGTGTCTGTGTGTATGTGAGAGGACGTCTAGAGTAAAGTAGGATTAACTGGGTGGATTTTAAGTATTCACAAAATGTGAATCTAAAGTAGAGGACATTTCATTCGCATTCAACTTATTTAATTTAATGTTAGAAGGAAAGGATAGATAGTTAGCTAGCATCAGTTAATGGCGATGAAACATAAACACCAAAATACCTAATGTATTTTTGCATTTTCAAACTATTGTAGGTTATTTTCATACAATTAGTAAATTCAAAGAGTAACTATTTTGTTCCTCTTCCTTTTAAGGGTTCTTTGTAATATTATGAATTTGTTAAGTCTGGCTGTTTTAATTAAAACATGGACATTTGCAATTCATGAGCACGTACATGCACAATTCTTTCCCCAGGCAACCCCGAAGCTCCAGCAGTTCCCCTCGTTCTCTGGCCGTCCATCATTCCCTGGCTGCCTCATTTGTCATTCTATCCCTGCGCTCGCTCTCTCTCTCTTATTTTCTCAGACTTGCCCGCTCCAGCACCATCATTCCTTGTTTTCATCATGCCGTCCTCCCTCCAACTCTGTCTGCATCTTAGCACCGAGTTGTGTCTGCAGCCTCACACTCCTCCCTCATCTTCATCCCCCTCTGTGACCAGTACACAGTCTGGAATTCAATTTGGCAGAGTCAGCAAATATGAAGAGTCCTGCAACAGTCATGGAAAGCGAGAATCAGAAAAACAGAGACAGGAACAAAGACAAACTCAATCCCTGATACACACGCACTGTATATACATTTACTTATAGACATATTAATCACATGTGCAGTACATTCAGAGACGTCAAACACAGGCCTGTGTTAACCTGGAAAATATTTTTTGCCATTTTTGCATGGTATACACAATTATTCATGATTCACTCATCAATTGTATCTGGAGTCATTTAAACAACAGTGGCTCCCATATACGCACAAACACACTGATATCAATACAGCTCACAGAAGTTATAGTCAGTGTGTTTAGAATTTAACAACATGATGAATATGAAAGTTACATTTGGAGGTTGTTGCAGTCTTTGCTTTAATTTTGGAGCGTCATAAAATCATGCAAGCGAGTACAAGTGGAATGCAATTTTCCTGCATGGACGCGCCATAATAAACTTCTAACTGATATTACAGTATCCAATTTTGCATCATTTGTGTTCATTAAACCCCAAGTGGCATCAAAATTGAATTTCTGAGATGAAAGTCTAATAACATTACACACGGAGGAAATACAAGCACGCAAAATCTTTCATTTGAAATGTGTGGTGTTTCAGGGCTTAAAATGCAGAGAGTGTTTATCTATAAGTATTTATTCATTTTTTACTTAGTATACACATGATAAAGCTTCAGTGAAGCTCAGAAGATGAATTTCCCAACTTTGATCCAACTTAATGGGAAACTGGTATCCGGGATGTTCCATTTTGTGTGTCAGACGTACACTGTGGAGATGGGTAAAGGTTAGGAAATGAATGGAAAACAATGTAGTAGTGATAAGCACCACAAATTTGCAGCAAAGGAGGGGTTGGGTGGGAGGAGGGAAAATGATGAAAAGGGAGAGGAAGAGATAGAGAGAAAGAGAGCTGAGGTGGGAGGTGGAGGGTTGGGAGGAATCTTATGTAAGGCGATGCTGCGTTCTGTGAACATGAAGAGAGTGATAGAGAAAATTTAATGTCCCAACAGAGAGAGAGAGAGAGAGAGAGAGAGAGAGAGAGATGGTAAATTATGTGAAAGAACAGGCAACCAAGGTGAGAGAACAAGGGTGGAGTGTGAATAACTTGACTAACAGACAGGCCTGAGGTAAGAGAGACAGAGAGAGATGGAGAATGAAAAGGGGGGAACCGAGGTAGGAAGGCAGACAGATAGAGGAGGAGGAGTAGGTGCAGCTAGGGAGGGGTAGAGGATGAAGATAGGAGGAGAAACTGGAGAAGGATGTGAGGGACATGACATGAATAACTACACAGCCACAATGGCGGACTGGAGGCGTGCAGGGGTGGGGCTACTCTCTGCTACGCGTGGGGGAACCACTGCAATTTCTCCCCCTCTCTCATTCCTCTACACGAACACACGGGGTGAAAAATGCATATTGTAGCACCCCTGAAACCCTAAAAAAGCTCATAATAACACAGAAGTACCTCAGTGATATCCCCTGTCAGCAAACCATTCATTTTTCATCACGATAAAAAGCAGAGCCCTGTGTGTGTGCGTGTGTGTGTGTGTTTATATTTTCTAAGCCTGAGAGAGCAGTTTTACTGGTGATGGTGTTGAGGGCTGGGGGAAGGGAGGTCGATGAGACAGGGAGAGACTGGAGGAGAGGGGGGAGGACTCGCTGTGACTCACAATAAGGAGAAAGAGTTGGCAAAATAGCTGCCAGCTCTGTTTAACCTTGGCATCCTGTTGGCTGATGGGAGGTGTCTGCGTCTGTTACCTCATGATAACCTCTGTCTAATGGGGGATCTGTTTAACGGGGTTCTAGCAGGAGTTTTAATTAAGGCCAAGCACTGTCTGTGCATCCTCAAAGGCAAATTATGACCTCTACTGTCTTACTGGGCTGCACCCTGGAAAGATGTCAGGGACAGTGAAACAGTGACGCCTGGTGGCTGTAAAAGGTAAAACGTGTAAGAGGACTGCAGGGTTCGTCTGTGCTGTGTCTGTATTTACATTCTAAAGGTTGCAATACGCATTTTAGAATTTTTGCCTTCTGTACAAGGATAAGACTTATAATTAGGGTGGACTGGGTTCATGTCATAGACGTTTCAAGTTTTTCTACTTTAGCGGTCACTGTTTCTTTACAATATTGAAGACAATATTAAAGTCATGCAGCATGTGTTTTGTTTTTGCTTTGCTTTGAACATAATTCTGTTAAATGAACAAAACCCAGTTTAGTAGGATCAGCTGCAGAGTGACCTCTTTTTGTTTTTGTGTTTATACTCTAAGTGGATTTTAAGTCAGCCCAAAATCCCTTTTTGGCCCTCTTAACATTAATGACATCTTGTTTACATCACAGAAGATTGCAGCTGTGTTTGAATGGAGCCTCTTTGTTTTCACAGCACATGAATAAATCAAATCAAAAGCAAACTGGGCTTAGACCACAACTCCAGGTTCATGTTGGGGTCCTTTTAATATACAGTCTGAATTCATTTGGTGTGCACAAAAATAAACAAACGCAGAATCATCAGTTCGAGACCGACCGTCTGCTGTGAAATCAAATTTATTTAGCATTTACCAACATTTCAAAATAGCTTACATTGCCCTTTGCGTGTTGTGTAACAAATCTGAAACTGAATAAAACACACAGATTTGGCCCTTTCCGTAAGTTTATAGATGCTATATTAAGTCAAATATGTCTGATTTACTAAATTATGTCAGTTATTCTTTTCATAAACTGTAATCTACAGCAGTTTATTTCTTAAATAAAAAGTGAAACAGTAATTCTATGGGAAAACAAAATACTCCAGGGTTTAGCCATATCCACACACATACTCAGACATATCGTTCAAAAAGTCCCATCAATTACATCAATACCCCATCTACAGAAAGCTGACGCTCACATACGTCACGTCAGTTTAAGCTCCAAATGTAAATGTAGCAATTACAAAAGCAAAGGAGCCAAAAATAGACGAGGCGCCTGTACATTAGCATCCTAAAGAGTCAGTATGTGCTACTACTTGGCATGCATTGCCATCAAATTAAATATTTGCCTAGTAAATATTAAATGAACTGAACAAGCTTATTTCATGAGTTTTGTTATTTGCTGTATCTCATCACACAAGTGAATTTTCCCTTGTAAGGCAGTACATGTTTCATTTCCCTAAATTCTGATAAACTAATTGTCCTGTGCTCAGAAGGCTTTAAAAAGCTGATTAGGTAAGTAGCTCAGGTGGAGAAAGGAGGTCTGCGCTTCCCTCTCCAGGTTGGCCAACTCCTGCACTGTCGGGGCCAGCACATCCACGTGGCCCTTGTAGTTTCCACCTGGGCACGGAAAAGCAGAGGTTTAGGTTGAGTGAAAGTGTTCATCACGGATTCATCCCATTTCCACATTGCTCTTCCCTATTACACATACCTCCCAATGCCCTGCGCTGACCATAAGAGACCTTCCCATCAAATTCATCCACGGGTACTTTAATGTCTGCCTCACACTGTGTGATGGTGCATTTGAGATGCTCCTCCACATCTGATAGGAGCTGTAAAGAGGGAAAAAATAGAAAATAACACAAGAAGAATGTCAGCTGTGAGAGTTGAAGACCGCATGCTACCGTCACACAAGTTGGACTTTCCCATGGAGGCTCAAAACAGAGGTGATCTTGTTCGAACAAAAAAAAACCAACTGCTTCCACTCCACTGAGTTTGTGCCTTTTTACCTCTTTCTCATTGTACCAGATAGTGCAGCCTCCATCCTCCTTCAGTCGGGTGTTGTAGCAGCCTCTGCCTCGGTTGGCACACACGTGGTACCACACCTGCACACATGTGACACGTACTTACACACATTTACCAAAACTAAGGCTGTTTAAATGATCCACGCTTTTCTGTCTTGTATCCTACCTTTTCCTTCTCCATAGCAACTAAAGAGATGGCAAGTCCCATTCTGAAATGTAGAGGGGAAAACGTGATGACACGAGATTTAGATTCATTAAAAAGGCTACAGTCATTTATCACTAATTTCAACCACGACGCTGAAGCGTCAGGCGCTGATTTGAGAATTCACACGTGTACCTCTCTGCCCTGCCGACTCTGCCAATACGATGGACATAGTTCTGCTTCTCATCTGGTAGAGTGACATTAATCACTGGGAAAAGAAGTCAAAGTAGTTAGAGAGGAGAAGTCTAAGATATAGACGCAAATTTGATTGTAATGATATATCATTGTGTAAGAGTAATTGGAATTTTATTTTGGAAGTCCAGTGTCTTCATCTTACCATAGGGAACTCCGTGGACATCAATTCCTCTGGCAGCAACGTCTGTGCAGACCAGTAACCTCACTTCTTTCCGCTGTTAACACAGGGACACCTTCAAAAACTATACAACTATCATAATTTGAGAAAAAGAACAAATTAAATTAAGCTGTCTCTTACCTTGAAGCGATCCAAGTTGTTTTTTCGCTCGTTGGGCTTGCGATCACCGTGGAGACAAACACAGGAAAACTGGTGGCCTTTCTTATCAGGGCCTGAGGAAAACAGAATGATTCTGCGTGTGAATGCGAGTTAGCTTATTTCATTTACTTTTGATAGGACCTCATGTATAATTGGTGTCTGATTTGGCATTGATATGTTTCCAATTTTGATACTTGTATCCTGTGTTGGCTGAAAAATGAAATAATATAAATGGAAATGCCACTTGTTATAATTAGAGGGACATTATTATTGTAAAGCTGCCCACCTCCTCCTTGTAGGATGAAGTACTGCTCCATATTGTCACAGTCAATCTTGGTGCGACAAAAGATAATGGCTTGGTCCATTTTGTGCTCGGTGATGGCCCTCACCGTGTACTCGCCCTTCAGCACCTTGATGGCTTCAGACCACATCTCTAGAATGCACATATTCATTTAGTCAGAGCATATCTGAAACGTGATGCTCAAATAAAATGAGACTCATTTAGACTGCATGGTGTAAATGAGCATTGAACTAAAATATTTAAAAAAATATAATGAGTTAAATAAAAATAAACAAATAGAACTGCTGTCTGCTCTCACCTGCTGTGTTGGCTCCTGGTCTGGTGTGATCTTTAGCGTGGACTTCATCAGTCTGCCACATTGAAACAGATCAAAAGTAAAAAAATCTGTTAACAAATGTCAACTTACTCATTTCACTTCATTTTGGAATGACCTCATTTTGCTTATGAAGTCCAATCAGTTCATCAGCAGTTATATCATCCATGAAGTGTGTCTCTAACTCACCCGGATGTGGTTCTTGCCTAAGCGCTCCCAGATGCGGTCCGTCTTGGGGTTGACCGGCACCACCACATGGTGGACAGTTTCGGGAACGGAGTCCTCACCTTTCAGGTCCACCCAAGTGGGGAAGTGCATGATGCGTTCAGACAACTTTTTCACATCAAATGAATGCAGCGTGGCTGAGCAAACGATCACCTGGGAAAGGAGACGACGGTTCACGTAGTTAAACTAGCAACTCAACAGATTCAATCAGAAATGACAGTGACTAGTAAATGGCCATGCTTGTAGGAGCAAGATCTGTTTTTCACCAAGAACCACAGCTTAAAATGTTTACCTGCAGTCTCTTGCCGTCAGAGGTGACTTGAGGGATTTGGTTATGGATCCTGTTAATGAAGTCTGTATAGCCTGCTGACAGGAGTCCATCCTAGGGGACACACAGAACCCAAACATCACAGTGAGAAATGATTCGAGTTACCTCAGGTATTAAGAAATGACACCAAATCAATGCAACTTTACGTAACAAGACCTATGACTAGATTTAATATTAAAGTTGTGCTGCACATACACACTCGTCCAGGACCAGAAAGCGAACTTGGGACAGGCTCAGTTTTCCAGTGGATATTAAGTCGTCCAACCTGCCTGGTGTTCCCACAACTATATCAACCTGATGAGCGTATAAACAAAGACGGAGATTAGCAAACGACGTCAAGCAGTGACTGGAAGAAACAACTGGAAACGTCTGGACACAGCAGGCAGTGACGTACCCCCTGCTCCAGAGCTGACAGCTGCTCTTTGGCAGCCACACCTCCAATCACCAACAGGTCCCTGCAGTGACAGACAAATTGTATGCTGACATTAACATTCATTCTTGAATTGTGGCTTCCTGAAGTCCTATTAAAGTGGAATTACTGCAACTAAGAATTGATATTGAAGAAAATTGTTGATAAAATGCATTCATAAAACTACCTGTAGTAAAGAAATTATGTTTTCATGTTTGCTCCAACCAATGTAGCCAACTTGCTCCTACCTGAGTTTGGGGTTGTCCACGTATCGCTTACACTGCTTGACATTATTGAGGGTTTGCTCAGCTAACTCTTTGGATGGCTCGATAATCAGGGCTTTGGGTGCGTTGGATGAAGATTTCACCTGACTCACTTTGGCACTGCCTGCACAAACAAACCACACAGAGATATTCAATGTTGGAATCAACAAATGACAGGGCTAAACATGTAGCTGTTCTACCTGGTTTACATGAAAGGGGTTTTATGAAATAGTTAAAAGACTAAACTCACCTCTCCCTTAATGTAACAATCAAGAAATCATCTAACACCGAGCTAAGACACTTATTATCATAAGTTTGGACTACCACCTCTCTGTTCCGTATGTCTGTTAACTTTGCACACCTGTTTGAGATGATTTAACTGCGTGCCCATCTGGTGCCTGGTCGAAGGCTACAAAGCCACTGCTTGGACGGTTTTTAAACTCCTCCCCTCCGAAGTTGAACTTCAGTTCTGCATTCTGGTAGACATATGTGGGAAAAGAATGATTTGCATGGTGCACATTTGGCACATTTTGGTTTATTCCCAAAGTGGCCCACAACTTAAGACTTGTTGTCATACCTTGAGCACGCAGGAAGCAAAGAAGGGTTGGTTTTTTACATGTTGTGGAACCTCAAATGCCAAACCAAGGTCATTACCTGGCAGAAAGAAGCAAAGGGAAATATTTATGGATTCATTTCATTAACCACAAACTTTAACTTCATAATAGGAACCATAATGAGTGAGCACCATTTTTGGAGAAGGATATTTGTCCTTTATCCAAGTCCAGGTAGCACCCGATAGTGTCATGCATGGTAAACTCCTGTAAAAATAAAAAACAATATGAATAAAAAACATTTTAAAAATAATACTTGTGATTGTTTAAAAACATCCACCGATGCCTCACCTCTCCATAGCTGTCGAACTGCTTGTTATGCGATTTTTTTCCAGTCCCTCCAAAACCAAAACCGTACTTGTCAGTCCCTAACATGAAAAACAAACAAACCTGATCAACGGTCTGAAGATGATATCAATGATGAAGCTTGTGATGCTACAGTAGCCCTGACTGGTGAATATTCTGTATCATGGATATTAGGACTGTTAGAGGAGCATACCCAGGTCCAGGGCTGCTGCACTGGTGGACCAGCCCACCCGACACAGTCCCTGGTCGTGGCAGGTCACCTCATAGTAGTACTTCCCTGGACACACACGGATATGAACAAAGGGAAGTTATGCAGAGAATTGGTGCAGCCTTGTTTTTTTCAATTAACAAGGATGACTTACCTTTTATGACACCTTTAGTAGAACGGCAACCATGCCACTCTTTAAACTCCCGACTCTGGCAGCAGAGACCATCTGGACCAATCGCTAGACAAGTAGAAACAAACATGAGTCGACCAAAACTGGAATATATCGCTATGTTTCACTGCCCTCTAGTGTTTGAATGGGAGATTGCAAATTTATTCCTTTCAAAGTGCTCTTACCGAAGGCTGGGCTCCGGTCATAAGGATTCATCTGCCAAGTGTTGAAAACTGAAACAAAGCAGAGGAGGCATGACACAAAATGGCACAACTGCTCCAAAAATGCAACACAATAAATTTATCACAACTAATCAGGCAAGAATTGGTGTGATAGCAGGTGTAAACCAGGACACTTCTGATGATTTGCAAAATGCAAGAATGAACAGCTCTGCACAAAAGTTGTAACCGAATAAGTTGTTTATGTGAAGCTTTTCGTACCAGCTCCTCCAGTCTTAATGGAGGCCCTGCCTTTTTTGCCCTCCTGCTGGTCTTTCAGGGTCTCGTAAACAATCTGGATCACAGGGATGCTGAAGGCCTGAAGATGACAGGGAGAATTATGAACAATCAAAGCATCTTAGTTTTGTATATGACACTGAGAAAATGCAAGTGGGATTTTAAAATTGTAACGTTGTCAATGACTTACTCCAGTTTTACCGCTGCCAGTTTCTGCTGCCTGAGAGAGAGAGAGAGAGAGAAAGCTGTGTTTCATATTCTACAGAAATTGTGCTGTTATTTGGTCAGTTTTCTACCAAGAACATTGTGATTTAAAGTATCCGCAACATGAATGATCTCCTTTTGAGCTTGAGCTTAGTCTCTCTGTATTCACAAAACAACATGATCTAAGAAGTCTTTCATCTTAAAATACTTCTTATATTTCGCCAACCATGACGTGCCGCTTAAGATGGGGGCAATATAAATAATGTTGGCCTTCTCTCTCATATGTTTGGCATTTTTTTATATACATATATATATATGCAACAAATATTTTGCAGAATGTAGAGTCACGGTTTATACCAAACACACAGAAATATTAATACAAGATGTCTCTTGTGCCACAGAGCATTAAACACATTAAAAAAAGTTCTTTTCTTCTTTAAAAAAAATCAAATCTGACTTTTCTCATCTGGAATTCATGGGCACAGGTCAGATTTGTATAAGATTTAGGACGAGAAATGGAAGTGGCCGAAATATGATCTACAGAAAAAAAAAGAAAGAGACATGGGCTACATACATGTGTGTGTGTGTGTGTGAGAGTGAGTGAGAGAGTGACTTACCATAAGAACATCACCACCACCAAGAATTAGGGGAATGGACTCCGCCTGGATGTCAGTCGGCAGCCTGGATTAAATGAGTTGTACAGTAATCAATAATCATCATCAATCGTTACAGAATATCCCAACAAGCAACGACATTAAGAACAAGAACTATATGACTGGAAAAATAAGTGACGTGGAAGAAAACAGCCTAGTGGTTGCAGTCACTTACAGCCAGTCCATCTCCTCCACTGCCTGCGCAATTTCAGGCATAACTCCCATTTCTGTTCGACAAACAAACATTACGTGATTTAATGCGAAAATGATGTGGTTAGATGTCGTTTTAGATTCATGCAAACATAACATACAACGTTAATACGATTAACATGGAAGAAAACCTCACCAGAAAAGGCTGCCATTATTCCTGCTGCGAGTCCAACAGAACCGGATGTAACGTGTTCAGAAATTTCTACAGGGTGCCACCCGATTATTGCGCCGTAATAATCTTGCGGCTTTGTGACATGGTTCCGGATTGGTATTTCATAAAACTCTCAACCTAAACGGAGTAACGCACATTTCAATGCACTACTACCCAGAAAAAATTATTGTGTAGTCTGTAATGCGTTTTTTGTTAATTCAACCCGAAAACTACTTGTCACATTTTGCAAACACAGGTTTCTCATGTACATTTGTCCCTTGTCAGTTGCCGTAGACATTTTGACAGCAAAGTTGAAGTAAACATGGCTGACGACAACGCGATAGAAGGCGAAGATGAAAAAATTTTGTACGATTTACTTGTTATTAATGAATGGCCGCCAGAGACGGACACTCAGGTGAGTCAAACGTTTAAAATTGCTTATTAATACGCCACCATACATTCAACATTTCCCCGTAAGAATGCCCTGCGAAAGTCTCGTATCATCACTTGAATGAGGTCAGCTACGCAGAGCCACGTAGCACAGACAGCATACCGTCAATATTTTCATTATATTTATCGTCAAATTCCAATATTATTACACCAATTTGTGCTAAAGCCGCCTTTGTATCAGTGACCGACCTCTAGAAGTCAGACCTTTTATTTAACCATTCAAACATTCGCCCCTGCAACAGCAACTGTCTTGACTCACACGATACACACTAACTTTAAGGGCTAAATATTTTGAACTGATAATTAGTAATTATAAAAGACTTTGAACACACTTTTCACCGTCTCACATTTTCAGCTGCGGGGAAGCAAGGAGCACAGCACTTCTATCATTGCAAAAGCGCTGACAGGTAAGTTCTGTTTGTTCTGTGATCATGAGTCTTTAGCTTATAGCCTCTTCCATCATCAAACATGTACACAACTTCACGAACAAGGGGGTCCAGCCTATTTGTGGTCTTTTAGACTACACTGAGCTACAGTGCTGGATAAAATACATCAAAGTCTTACTTGAGTACAAGCACAGAGATCTCATTTATAAAAAAAATACAAGTTACAAGTATAAATGACCCATTAGAAAACTTTTTTTGAGTAAAAGTCATTTAGCTGTTGATGTTGATTTCCTATCCTCACAGTAGCATTTATGGCTTGTGATAGTTTTATGATTAGTAGAATTTTACGCTAAATAGCGACCTTACATATGAAAAAACAATTACCAATCCCTTTGGTCAAACTTTATTTAAAGATGAGCATGAATGTTGGAGTGCCCATTAAACATGTAGTCAAGAGTCCTTTTTGTAGTGTTTTATTTTGACTTCACATTTTGCGAGAGAAAGCATTTGTACAACTTAAATTAAATATATCACATACAGTAAAAACTCAAACTGTGAGTTTTATAAATCGCACTTTAGATTAAGATCAAACTTTTTTCTCCAGTGTTAAGGCCATCCCACTGTTTGAGAATTCATTTTGTAATGAATACTGAACCTGTTTTGGCAAAACTATAGTTCATTCAGATATGTAGTTAAGTAGTCTCTTAAAACATACTTACATACTGTAGGGAAGTATTTTTACTTGGTTACTGTACACCACTGCTGAGTTACCACTTGATAAGGTACATTTTGTCAATCTAATGCAAACTAATCTTATTCCATAATGATAAATCCAATCGTAGTGAAGCATACTTAGTCAGTGTTGTATATGTTTGCATTATATTGAGCGATCTTATATTCTTCCTCCATTTCCCATGTATATAAATGTTGATGACCAGTATGCAATGGTTGGGGTGCTATGGTGTTAGTAGACTGGAACACCTGGAACACATTGCTTGCTTAGCACTGCTTAACTTCCTTCTTCTCTTACTTAGGAGGAAAGCGTTACAAGATACTTAGACCAGTCAGTAAAGCATCAGGCTATCTATCAATAACTGTGATTTTACTTACTCATTATAATCACTATTATTTTATTTTTTTTACAGGACCATTCCGCTTGGTTTTACAATACATGTGGTACAGGTAAGTTCTTCCTTACTAACTTTTATATCCAGAGGTTGAAAGGGTGGGCAGACTCTGATACCTTACTGACGTGCCATTAATCAGTGTTATTGACCGACATGAAGCCTCTTCATGATGATAGAATGAGCATAGGCTACATAAAGAGGTCAGAAAAAGAACAGCTTTTGAGGTTTTAGAATGATTCTGATAAAACTTGATGTGCACTGACTGCCTAGTGAATAATTTTAGAAATGATCTCTAAACTGTGTGTATCAATATATTTTTTTAAATTTCTTCAAATGTAATTAACAAATCTCAGAATCAAAATGATTGGTGAAATTTTATCTGGCGCTTGGAATATAAAGCTGAGGTATTAATAATAATAATAATAATAATAATAATAATAATAATCATAATAATAATAGCAGCTGTAATTTGTGCCCTTGTAGTTCACATTCCATATCACCTTCATTGAATAAATAGTAGAGGATACTTTAGTCCTTAATCCTGACTTGTTTCATACTGCTCTCATTTAACCCCTTTACTTGAACACTATCTGGTGGAAAATGTAAAAAGTTTTATGTGACAGTGGTGGTTGCAGTATTACCAAGACCTGTCTATTTTCTCAGCAGGTACTCAGCTTGCACCATCAATAATACAGTTAAATATTCAATGTCCCCTCCAGCTGTCTTACAGCTCTCTCTTTTTCTTTATGGATGAGATAGCCAAAAGGTGTGGGCTGTGGGCTGTATGGAGGATCTAGCGTGTGATGACATAGCATACAGACTGCCCTCCACCAGCTGAGATATTTGATTTTTAATAAAGGGCAGAGCAGAAGCTCAGGGCATAGTTTTGTTGTATGCCAACAAGAGCATAATGTAGTACAGTGTACTGGTATCCCGCAACAGCTGTCTTGGTTACTACAGCATCACTACTATCACATATTTAGAGGAAAACTAGACCAGCAAGGCCCAACAGTCATCTGCTTGTATGTGCTTTTCCAATATAAAGCCAGACTTTTAAAAAATATTTTATTACTAGCTAAACAATTTGATTTATTCTTATTACCCTCTTATTGTTTAATTCCTTATTATTCTAATGAAATCTATCATGCAAATCCATTGCACAGCAGCTTGTGCACCCACCATCTTTGTATGGAAAATATGTCAAACCATTTAATACCTTTGAGTCAGCATCAATGGAGTTAGGTATTAAAAGTAGCTGTATGTTCCAAGCCTTATGTATATGCCATAAATTTGACCCCAGTTGGAGCAAATATTTTAATCCAGATTAGATCAATATCTGGCTCTGGGCTATAAATTGCACTTGTTGAAAGGCCGTAATGGAAGTCACTTGCCTCGTTTTTATCATTAAGATTGGAAACTCAGGTTTTGTGGAATAGGCAAAGATGCTGGCAGATTTCTATATTTTGCAGTGTGAATGAAAGTGAAGCAAAGCCTGCTCTCATATCTGGATCAGGCCCAAAATCAAATCAATTCTTTCTTGTCAATAACCTATCAGAGTGCCATGGTAGAGAGATAGGATTCCAGCTACCTGCAAAATTAATAATATTTGGTATCAAGGATTAAGTTATGTGGTTTGCATTAATTCATCTTTAATTAGTCAAGGATTCATTAATGTAAATCACAATTCTTACACTTCACCTGTCAGTTATTAGCCTAGGCATAAAAATAAAACCTTAAATCCATTATAATAAGCAATACTTTTTAAAGATTTATGCTATTTCTGATGTCCCTTAAATTTCTCTTTATTCTTGATGTGTGTCATTCTATTTCTATTCTATTGAGTCATTCTATTTATACTTTGAGAGTTTTGATAGAATTTAAAATGAGATTTTATAACCACTGGGCCAATTGGTGGTTACCCCAGAGTTGAAGGGGTCACTAATGAGTGTGTCTTTTGTAAACCTCAGCCCTTCCAGTTCTTCTCTGCCCATCGGTCTCGTTCGACTGGCAAACAAGCAGATCAACTGGCAGCTGGTGTTGGCAAGGTGCAACACACACACACACACACACACACACACAGTACAATCAATGTCTGAATATGGGCTACTTTGTTGCTGACAGGCACTAAGCCTGCCTGTTCCTTCTCTGCTTCACTCTCTCTTCGAGTATGCCCTCAACCAATCATTTACTGTAATCGTACTCATTACTACAGACAAACCAAGTAGAAAGTCCGTTTTTAATTGGCTATTGATCCAACCATGTAAGACAGTGTTAAGTGTGGCCAACTGATGCTGCAGATGTCCATTCGTTTGATGTGCTGGATCCTTCTGTTTTGTTTCTGTCTACCGTTGATCTTTGTCCCTGGTTTAATTTCTTATCTGAGCCCCGTTTAATACCTACAATCATTACTGTTCCTTTTCTCTTTGAGCCATCTAACCAGTACTCTTATCCCACGCTCTATGTGTCTCCATCACCAATCACCAGCGCACACAGATGCAC
>OMNV01028293.1:0-11901 GCA_900303265.1 Brotula barbata | reverse complement strand
GGTGTTGTCGTATTGACTCCAGGTGTTGTCGTATTGACTTCAGGTGTTGACGTACTGACTCCAGGTGTTGAGGTATCGATCCGTGGTTTTGACGTATTGACTCCAGGTGTTGTCGTATTGACTCCAGGTGTTGTCGTATTGACTTCAGGTGTTGACGTACTGACTCCAGGTGTTGAGATATCGATCCATGGTTTTGGCGGATTGACTCCAGGTGTTGTCGTATTGACTCCAGGTGTTGCTGTATTGACTCCAGGTTTTGACGTATTTACTCCAGGTGTTGAGATATCGATCCGTGGTTTTGGCGTATTGACTCCAGGTGTTGACGTATTGACTCCAGGTGTTGCTGTATTGACTCCAGGTTTTGACGTATTGACTCCAGGTGTTGAGATATCGATCCATGGTTTTGGCGTATTGACTCCAGGTGTTGTCGTATTGACTCCAGGTGTTGTCGTATTGACTCCAGGTGTTGTCGTATTGACTTCAGGTGTTGACGTACTGACTCCAGGTGTTGAGGCATCGATCCGTGGTTTTGGCGTATTGACTCCAGGTGTTGTCGTATTGACTCCAGGTGTTGTCGTATTGACTTCAGGTGTTGACGTACTGACTCCAGGTGTTGAGATATCGATCCATGGTTTTGGCGTATTGACTCCAGGTGTTGTCGTATTGACTCCAGGTGTTGTCGTATTGACTCCAGGTGTTGTCGTATTGACTTCAGGTGTTGACGTACTGACTCCAGGTGTTGAGGTATCGATCCATGGTTTTGGCGTATTGACTCCAGGTGTTGTCGTATTGACTTCAGGTGTTGTCGTATTGACTCCAGGTGTTGACGTACTGACTCCAGGTGTTGAGGTATCGATCCGTGGTTTTGACGTACTGACTCTTGGCTTTGTGGAATTGACTTGTGGTTTCTCTGTTTGTCCTCAGTGGCAGACCAGAGCCTGGCAGGAGATTCTTCACATCACCCAGCTGACTTTGAATCATTGATGCAGGAAATGTTGCTTCCAGACGTCATGGAAACGTTATTGTTGTTGTAAAAACTCTGCCTGTAAATTTGTTTGTAACTAGTCGTAACTGGCTCGTCATGAATTATGAACCGTGTTAGCAGGTTGCCATGGTGATGTGTGTTGTGTTTTTCGTGTTGTTTGCCGGTGGAGCTTATGTTTTTTTTTTATTTTTTATTCTTCACGCTTGGTTGCACCAACATGGAAATAAAAAGATGGGACTGAATCTTTCGCTCTCTGCGTGTTCTTCTGTTCCACTGCTGCAGGTGCATCAGTGGCGCACATTTGTTGTGGACATTCAGAGGATGTATCTTAGTATCTTAGTAATCTAAGTATTTTTCTGTAGTGCCACCATCAGGAGTGAAAGAAGAATGTCGTGCTGACGGTTCAGTTCGGTGCAGCGGTGCTGGTTTGATTCCAGCTGGTGGCTTTTGCTGGATAGTCAGAACCAGTGACTTTGTTACATTGTGTGTGTGTGTTTGTGTGTGTGTGTGTATTGTTCATTTATCGAATGACAGACAAGATGTTTGAATGGATTAGAATGTGCACCACCCAATCCACCCCTCCCCCATTAACCTAAACTACTCATTTGAAAAGGTATTTATTTTTTACCTTTATTTCTTAATGTTACATCTTCTAGCAGTTGAATGTTTACTCTTTAACAGGTGGATTAAGGAATGACAAAATAAAATTTTGTAACCTAACACACTCATCTCATTACTTGACGCTTGTGCGGAGCTTCTCCTTCCTCGCATACACACACACTGACACTGACAGGCACACGCTGATGTAACGTGTGTGTGTGTGTGTGTGTGTGTGTGTGTGCATGTTTCTGTCCTGGGCCTTGATCTCGGCTCCACAGAGGATCAGATGTTGAACACAGTCTAGTATGTCTGGTCCTCACAGAGACATGAAGACCTGTGCTGTTCAGCTAAAATACATATACTACATTACTGAAGGATTACTGTAGCATGAATACTATGAGTATGGCTTCATATGATGTCATTATGTCTGAAGTCACCGCTGATGAAGAGGAAGATGATTAAGAGGAAGATTCTTCAACCTGCACTTCGTCATGCTCCCTCTGCGAAACACTTTCCGATATTCAAGATGCAGGCTCTGTACCTGTCGGTCAATGGTAGTGGTAAAGGTGGCAGAAACGCTGCCCCTCCTTGAATCGCCACCTTAGCGCGATGGAGGGGTTTGGGTGCTTCAGTGGTCCTGGGAGCTCTGTTGTCTGGAGCATCAGCTCCTGGTTGGGCCTCCCTTGGCAAATTGGTCCCAGGTGAGGAGCCAGACTAAGAGCGATTCAGAAACCCAACATGAACGACACCAATATGGCAGGAGCTACCTCGACCGAAATAGGGAAACCGGGGCCGCCCCTGGAGCCGGACCCGGGGGGAGAGCTCGCAGCCGAGCCTTTCACGGGGCTCGGTCAGGCTCAGCCCGAACTGTGGACCCACCACCTGCAGTGAGAGACAGAGTCTCTGGTCCACAGCCAAAAGGGCGGCGGACGGATACTCAGTTACGGAACTTTACTGTAGGATTGTGGAGCCTGAGTTGGTGTGGGAGGAGTCTGAGCTGGTGTGGGAGGAGCCTGAGCAGGTGTGGGAGGAGCCTGAGCTGGTGTGGGAGGTTGACAAATAGATTAGACATGGTTGGACTCACCCCCACACACAGTACGGGCTCTGGAACCAGAGCCATGGAGAGAGGCTGCACTCTCTCCTTCTCTGGAGTTGCTCAGGCTGAGAGGCGCCGGGCGGGTGTGGGGACACTCACAAGTCCCGGGCCGAATGCCAAAATTTTAGAGTTGTCCCCGATGAACGAGAAGGTCGCCTCCACTCAACTACATGTTTCAGGGAGGACTCTGACTGCGGTTTGTGCCTATGCACCAAATCACGGTTCAGAGTACCTAGCCTTCTTGGAGGCCTCGGGTGGTGTCCTAGATGGGGTCCCACCTGTGGAGAAGGCCCCGGGGAAGACCCAGGACACGCTGGAGGGATTACATCTCTCAGCTGACCTGGGATGTATGTGTAGGTTTGTGTATGCATGTGTGTGCTGCCCACTGCTCCTCATAATTAGGATGGCTCAAATGTAGAGAATTAAGTTGCCTACAGGGATCAATAACATACATACATACATTTCTCTTTCTCCTCTCTCTCTCTCTCTCTCTCTGATCCTGCTCTCTCTCATCAAACTTTTTTCAATCAGTGTGGTAAAGTTTCAGGCAATTCTAAGCTCAGACACTGGAGTCATAGGGAACAAATCCTGCAGTGAATATGAAGACCTGTCACTCATTCATGAATCCTCAGTAAAGATGGACCTTAGTGTCCCCGTCCTCTCAGCTGTTTGTTGTCCTGTACTGCAGAGGGTGCTGATCTGTGTCAGAATTTTTTTCTCTCCTTTGTTTTTCTTTAGATGTTGTTGCAACTTAACACATTTATTCCTGTATGCATAAAAAGGCTTTACGGAGCTTCACACAGACACTTAGGGATGAGAAGATTCGACTCGTTCTGATACACAGACTTGCGCCGGTAGAACAGCTGTGACCCAAAACAATTTGGGATGGAATTAAGATGTATTAGTCTGTCTATGTCTGATCCGTTTAATTATTAGAGGTTATATGCCTTTCTTTAGAAATATGACAAAGAAATTTATTTATTTTATTTTTTTATTTGATATCTTCAAATACATCCTCCATGTCTGTCATGGATGTTTGGATAGAACAGTGAGGCTGATGTTTGTTAGCAGAAGAATGTGACTGAAGACCAGGTTCTGTTGGAGGTTTCTTCCCTTTAAAAGGGGCAGATTTTACTTAGTCGTGGGGGAATGTTTGGTCTCTACATATTCCAGAGTTTGGTCTTGATCTGCTCTACCTGTAAAGTGCCCTGAGATAACCTTTGTCGTGATTTGGCGCTATATAAATAAAGTTGAATTGAATTGAAAAAAGGCCCGTTTGTGAAAGATCTTAATATTATTTGCTTAAAAAATATCGAAGCTCATCATCATTCCTTTGCATCGAGTCGATTTGCATTGTGTTGAATCTCACTGCGTCACATCGCATCGGTCGTTGCTGTACGTGTTTTTTTAACAAATCCGATCATTGATAATGCATCGAGATTCGCGTTAGATACTGTAGGTCTCAGAGCAGAGACGCACAATCCTTCTCCCTCTCCACAGTTCCTGTGTCAGTTAACTTTCAGTTTTTCTTGTTTGGTCTCTTAGTTGTTTTGATTGGTCTCCACCAAGAATTATTCAACTGGTTAAGCTGTGACAGTGTGTGTGGTTCATGATTAACATGGACTTTGGTAAAAAATCTCAGAAATGACTTCCTCTGGTTTCTTAATTTATCTGTTTCTTGTCAACTGTTTGTTTTGTGTGGAAAAAATGTAACATGAAGAAAGACGCCACAAATATTATGCTTTTATTTTGAAAAGACAAACGGGACTGAATTAATTTCAGATGACATCACTCCCTGTTTACATCCTTACATTGCACATAAGAGATTAGCACAGCTAGGATACTGACGCTAGCACAAGCAGCACTTGGCCAGCTCGTTCGCACGTTCCAACAAGGAGGTTTACACGTTTTCAGGTTAGGTAGCCTGAACTTACAACTTGTAGCCATTTGCAAAAGGAGCAAAACATTGCAGTGTTACCTGATAGCAACCAACCCATCACAGCTATCACATCTATCACATCCTTGTCAGGATTTGGAAGGGGTGGGCGGCGGACTAGTCATCTAAACTACACCAGCTGGTTACAAGTGCTTTGTTCACGTGTAAAAAGCCTCCAAGGATCCAGAGCACAAACTAAATGCAGAATAACAAAAACATTGAAAGACATTTAATAATAAATGCATCTATAAACTCTCGTGTAGTAATAGGTTTATGAAAAAATGACGTAGCCAAGTAGGAATGCACGATCAGCCCCGCCCACACCCCGCGGACACATCGCTCTATGTAAGGCTCTCCTCCTGGCAGAGTCACAGCAACTCTTTCAACGTTTGTGTTGAAGCTCAAAGATACTAAGAATATCACCTGAATGGACACACACACACACACACACACACACAAAGACACACGTTAACTAAAGAAAAACAAGGGGTGCGGGTTAGACTTTACATATCCTCTTCAGTAACCATGACAACACCTCAAAATGCATTGCAACACCAGTCGACATTCATATCATTGCCCTCAAACATTTGTTAGGAAATAAGTGCAGTGTTGGCGAGCTAAGACGTACTTAATGCTCCACAATCCTGACCAGACCACATGACCTGGCAAAGGTTATGGAACACGGAGGGCCGAGACACGACATCAGTTTACAGACATATTTTATGTCGCCGTTTAATTCAATGATGTAGTCACTGTCGAAACCATACGGAAACCGGACGTGACCTTCGTAATTTCAGGTAGCTTCGTAAGTCAGGTCCGTGCAGTCGCGTCCCCGACAGAATTCCTAAAACTGGCAGACAAATATTAGTCCTTTACAAGTCATAAGTCACGGGAAACTGGCCTACATATCCACAACATTTGCTAGTATCTCTTCGGTCAGAAACCTGATATCTAACTCAAGTATGTCAAGGAGCTAACGTTGTTCTCATCTACATGTTGTGACCCGTTATATTAACATTTGCACTCTATCAATAACCGTGTGCAAATGGTCTTTAGTCCTGGGAACATCCACGGTCCACACCAGGGCTGTCATTAGTTATTCAGTACACTCAATGACATATTTCATGAGTTTACCATGACTAAGTGGAGGACAGTAGCGAGCCGAGCCGTCCCGAACGAACAATCACAACATCGAAGCTCCTAAGGAGCAGCAGTGGAAGGATTTTGGTTTCTCCACCGTGACCGACAAAGATGAGGCTGTTTGTCTTCTTTCTAAACAGGTGTCTTACTCTACAAGCGGAGCAACGTTTCATTTTCAGTGCTCAGTGTTATCACAGCAGAACTTTAAGACCACAAAGAAGAAATAATAGAATACAATAATGGTCATTATTTTAGTTGACAAGGGGAGGGGTGAGTTGGAAAAAGTGAGAGACCCGGTTCACACCCGAAACCTGCCTGTAAAACCGAGAGAAAACATACGTACATCGGAATATCTTTGGCCCCTAAATCCTGGGGCTACCTGGCAGCACCTAGGTACACATGGGTAGTAACATTCTATCAGCCAAACAGTGCAAACCGACAAAACCATCATCCAGCATCCCCCTTCACACCCACATCTCTAGGCCCAAATTCCTGAAACCATCTAGGGAATTAGCAATAACCTATCAGTGTTTTCTTGCAGGGCAAGGGAAAACTTTTTTGTGAATTCAGCCTTTTATTTTGACAATCTGACGTGTGAAACCATTTTTTCCTCCCAACGTACATCATATCATACACATGAAACCTTTTCCTTTTGTTAGCTTGGCATTATGTAATACAATGCGTACTTTTCCAACCAAAATCCAGAGGAAAATGCAATATTTCTATTGCTTATCGTCAGTCATACATGTGATCATATATGTTCACCGTAAACGTGTTTCTTTGAAGGTGTGGAACGTTTTGGACAAGCGTTTTGCTCGTCTCGTTCTGACTGTGTGAGTGCTGAAAGGGATTCGACTTTCACAACAGAAGCAACATTTCTAGGCCACATTAATCACTGCATCAGAATAGCTGTTTTCAGCCAGATGTACTTCTTACCAGGTCTTATCCTTATCTACATCCGGGTCTTAGGCATACTGGCAGAAAATGAGATTGAGTCATAAATCTGAGTTTAGTTTGATGTTATTTACGTAAATGAGAGGAATGAGGTGAACAGGTCGCTCTGAAATGACCAAAAGTGTATGGGAGCTAAAAACTGATGAGCTGGGTGTGGAACTTCAAGTAAAACAACCTCGCCTGCAGGTCAAAGGGAGCCAGGGGGACCAGTTCTACACTGACTGACCGAGCCGAGAGCCTACTTCAGTTTTGATGCTGGTCTGGCAGAGGACGACCAGATATCAGGACATTTGGACTCCGGATGCTCTCTCAGCTGGAGATTAATATCTCTTTTGTCCAGTCTTCAGTCAGAATCCATAGAATCCATCCACCAGTTTAGACTTGACACCAATTTACCTTTGAACTGTCGTGCCGCTGATACAGATCATAGGGCTGACCTTGATTGATAAGTAATGAGCTTCTAGGCAGTGGATTGTGTGATGTTGCTGCTCTGCAGTGTGAAACATCCCGATGTAGAGGAGCCTTTGGCCTACTCCATTATACAGATTTAACTGATGCTGATGATCCACAAGTTATTCCAGAAGTCAAAGTGCATAGATTTGTATATAAATTTACTCTGTTTTTTCTTTTTGTATAAAAGTATTTCCTTTTGCCTGAGTTTGGGCTCTGTCAATAAGTAGATAAATATAACTCTCTGTAGGAAAATGTTCTTGTTTTTTTTCTGAACCTGGTAAGGCCACATGGTGGTGGTGTTTTATTTTCCACCGTGTGAGAAGACAACCAAAGCACGGAGGACTTCCATATACCTGACTAGACCTAACCACCAGCTTTGAGCAGAGAAGTATTTACATACATTTATTTACTTCAATGACCAATGTATGTTGTTACTTAACGCTCATAAACTCGAGTAGCTTCATAGCTCAGGTGGTCTGCTCAGGTTTGTGCCTCCTGTTGCTTCTCTGTGTTTGGATTGAGTGTCGGCTACAGCAGCTGAACTGATTGTTAAAGTCTGATAATTGCCCGTTCGATCGCATGTATCTTAAAAGTTATCATTCAATTAACAGTGCATAAAGAAGCACCTACTAACTGTTGCAATATTAAGCTAGCAACGGGCAAGTAGAATGCAAGAAAGGTCCTCTCCAATGTAACCTGTAAACAAACCAGACGATCAGACGCTGCACCACGTATGTACGACGGGTTCAGCATCACTAGTTGATACTGATCCATTTGTGTTGGTGTGTGTGCACAGACTACATTATCAACTCTATCAGAATTCATCTTCTATTATCTTCCTCTTTCGTGTTGCAGGGCAAAGACTGTGGCTGTGTTTCAGGAAATCTCAGTGGGACATGAATTCTCTGTGTCGGTTCAAATACTCAATTCACCTAAACTGCATGTCTTTGGAGGTGAGAGGAAACTGGCGCAGAAAGAAGATGCAAACTCCACACAGAAAGGACCAGCAACATCCCAGTACTCAAACCGGCAACCTTCTTGCTGCCAC
Organism: Brotula barbata; assembly: GCA_900303265.1. Lineage (NCBI taxonomy): Eukaryota > Metazoa > Chordata > Actinopteri > Ophidiiformes > Ophidiidae > Brotula > Brotula barbata. The sequence goes on along the minus strand of OMNV01028293.1, from coordinate 3,689 downwards.
GCAACAGTACTAACCACCAGGGCTCTATGTCGCCGGTCTTGAAAATGTTGTTATCCCTTTCTTTGAGGATCCAGGAAAGCACCTGTGGATCCTTACGCGGCATCAAAAACCTGTTGGTTGTTTGTTTCGCTCAGCTCGTCCCTTTCAACGAACTGATGGTCACTGACAGTTTAAGGACACACAAAAAAGTCTGGTGTTCATGATGCCACTCTTCCATCTGAACAGTTTTGCTTCTGGAGCCAAGAAGTAGACATGGATTGAAGTAGCTGTCGGAGAACCGGACTACATTCGCCACCACTCATCATGATATCGCCTTCCTGCTTCAGGTCTTCAGGTCTGAACCAATTTATATTTGGTGATACAGTCCAAAGAACGGAAGCAATGAAGTATCAGGGATCACTGAACATGGAACATCAAGGAAATTCTTCAAAAATTTTTGTTTGTTTCAGACCACTCAGATAATATTTAGCAAGGAGAAATTCATCCCTCATGTTAGCCTGTTGCTGATGTCCCCTCGAGTCTGAAATGGGATCGTTTTCCAATTAGGCATTGGTTCTGGCTGCTGGATTTGGAGGTTGGACCAGCTTTGAATCAACCACAATTAGATCCAAGGACAATTCAGGATCTTTACCTGTGGGCAAGCCAGATTTTGTTCTCTGACATTTTGCCTCCCTGGTTGTGAAGCTCTCAGTTCAGGTCCTGATCCTAGAATCTCCTCATCACTGAGTAAACATTAGAGTGCAGCAGTATCCTTAATCGGATTAAGCGTTTAGGGGAAGTAATGTGGTGTCACACAAAGGGACTCGTGACTGTGCCTGACCATGACATCCTGGACCCAAACTCCAGACCGTGGAACACCAGTTGCATATTGGCTTCAAAAAATGTAGACTGTATGCGAGATACATGAATGTCTGCTCAAATAGTTAACAAGCCTTAGCTGTTTTAGGATGAATCCATTGAAAGGGTTCTTTACTAGGTTTTTTTTGTCGTTCCGTCATGTCTTATGTGGAACTGTTCTAACAGGATGTTGTGGTGAGACAGCGTATGTTTTTTCACCAGTAGGGTGCATTGTTTTCCAAATGTCCCCAGCTCTGCCACTCAGGAAAGATCCCAGCTGACGTCCTAGGACTTCCAAAGCGATCAAACTCCACCTCCTCTGTCCTCTCTCCTCGCTCTCTGTGGATCTCCACCAGATCTGCACTCCGTGTTTGGCTGCTGTCTGCCTCCGCTGTTTCCACAATCCGGTAGTTGATCCCGTGATTGTTGTCCCAGAAGGTTTGGACTTCAGTCTGGTACTGAATGCAGAACTCCACCTGTTCCGAAGGCTCCAGGGACTCTGGAACCAGGACGGAGAAGGAGAAGGTGTCTGTGTCTAGGCAGCCATACACATTGTTCAGGTAAGTACATGGAACATCCTGGTAGGTTCGCCAAGAGTTGAAGGTGATCCGCACTGAGACACTCTTGTTGAAGCTGAGATTCCTGACTTGCACGGTACCAGAGAGCAGGCGATCCTGGATGGAGCAGGTCTCCAAGCAAACCTGCTGGGATTTGAGCCTGTTTCTCAGGTCCAGGTAGTCTGCAGCTGGCTGGATGAAGTCCAGGACCAGACAAGGCCCGCAATCTGCAGGCTCTGGGAGGAAAGGTCAAAGATGGCACCAAGTTACACTGCTTCAACCTGTTCGATAAACACATATGGGGTTACTGCCTTACCTTTATCCTCCCCCAGGTTCAGCCCAGCTGTGGTGCCCTCTAGCTCGCTCAGGTGGAACTGCAACTCAGCCAGCGGATCATCTTCATTTTCGTTGTAAACATGGACAGCGGTCAACGCCAGGCCATGTGAGTCTGCAAACACCACACTCTTTTTCCTCCTCGACCACTCCCCGCGGCCGCTACCACTTGTCTCGATCGCGAATGATGCGGGTGCGGGCTCCAGGGTCACGTTGTTGCTGCTGTCGACGGTTTCGGTGCAGCATCCGGGGGCCAGACAGGGTCGCAGAGCCGTGGGGGGAACGCACCGGTTGTCATAGGTATGGAGGAAGGATCGCAGAGGTGGAGAGCTGCTAAGGCAAATTCTCATGGCCATGTCCGTGGGCAAGATGGGAGACAGGAACCAGGGGTTAGGATTCAACAGGTGGAGGACCCTGGTGGAGGAGGGGTTTGTAAAAACTTCCTTAATCACAGCCTCCTAATTGTTGACCTACTGTTTATCTTGAAGAGAAACTTCGATAACACAATTAAAACAGAAAAAAAACAATGTTTAATAGTTTGTTGTATAAAAATATCACGAGTCTAAATTCTTTTGCAATTTACAAATTAAATAAAACCCAGAAAGTAAGAGTGCAGCTAAATCATTCAAAGATTAAATTCAAGGTTTATTGAAGCGATAACGACTAGTTATCTCTTAAATATTAGAAATATTTGGGGCGTCCCAGTAGATCACTGTGTTAGCGCGCATACCACGTAATGAAGTGGCGCTGGCTCGAATCCGGCCTGTGCCCTTTGCTGCATATCATCCCTTCCTGTCTGTCTCTACTGTAACTAGCACAACAAAGCAGAAATGGCAAAGAAAATCTTTACAGAGGAAATATTTGTCAATTCATTTGAAGTCAAATCTTAATCAAAACTTATCGACAACAGAGAATGAATATAAATGTTTGAGTCAAGTTCAACTTAATCACTTCCAAAGTCTGTAGAGATATGCCATATACTGCTGCACGGTACGCCTCTATACAGTATGCTTCTATACAGAACGCCTCTATACAGAACACGTCTATACAGTACGCCTCTATACAGTACGCCTCTATACAGAACGCCTCTATACAGAACGCCTCTATACAGAACGCCTCTATACAGTACGCCTCTATACAGTACGCCTCTATACAGAACGCCTCTATACAGAACGCCTCTATACAGTACGCCTCTATACAGTACGCCTCTATACAGTACGCCTCTATACAGTACGCCTCTATACAGTACGCCTCTATACAGAACGCCTCTATACAGTACGCCTCTATACAGTACGCTTCTATACAGTACGCCTCTATACAGAACGCCTCTATACAGTACGCCTCTATACAGTACGCTTTTATACTATGTGCGTCCTCCTGTACTGCTCTGTACTAAAATGTGCCATACTGTATTATACTGTAGTATGGTGTAACTATCTATATCACTACTGCTACACACCAGAAAATGATAATATGAGCCACTCGCATGGCTGTAATATATTTACTAGTAATGTTTAAAAATCATCAATGGTTGTTTTATCTAACAGTAGACTACTTGTTTAAAATACTTTTATTACTTTTTACAATTAAATCCATAGCTTTTGATTTCAAACAAGATCAAATATTTAATGATGTGAGAGGGAAGTCATTTTCCTACACCATTAGGTAAAAAAAATAAATAAAAAAATACATTCAATACTAGTTGGAGCTCAAACACGTTACAGCAGCTCAAAGAGAGCGATCGAATAATATGTGGGGACAAAATAAAAATATCAAATCTGAGTCATCAAATTCTATTTAACTACAGTTATCTAAATTAATTACCAAAATATAATTACCAAGACACAGAACTAGTACAAAAACCATACACCCTGATCAATACACCGTGCTGCATTTAAGGCATAGCACATACTACCTATTTCACACATAATACATGCTCATAATGAGAGCAACAAACGGCTG
>OMNV01028280.1:0-10560 GCA_900303265.1 Brotula barbata | reverse complement strand
GTCATATCCAACAACAGCTACTTCACATCACAGTCATATCCAACAACAGCTACTTCACATCACAGTCATACCCAACAACAGCTACTTCACATCACAGTCATATCCAACAACAGCTACTTCACATCACAGTCATATCCAACAACAGCTACTTCATATCACAGTCATATCCAACAACAGCTACTTCACATCACAGTCATATCCAACAACAGCTACTTCACATCACAGTCATATCCAACAACAGCTACTTCATATCACAGTCATATCCAACAACAGCTACTTCACATCACATTCATACAGAGACGAATTAGGAGGAAAAATTTATGGAGCCAAATTATCGGAAATTAGGACACTGCAAATTTTGTGAGAATTTCTTTTAAAAAATTTCCTCACATTCTGATACCAATAGCTGAGGTAACCATAAAAGGCCCACCTGATTGTGGGGAATAATTTGTTATGCTTTAGGGGGCGTTTTATTTCATGTTACCTGATGAGCTTTTAGAGCGCCAAGTACCATTTTACCAGGACTTACACACACCTGTTATCTAACACTGACACACACTCTCTCTCAGTCAGTCACTCACACACATACACACACACACACACAGTGTCTTCCTAAACATCTTATTCATTTATGTAACCCTCCACCCAAACGTACATCAGGCCACTTAATGCACAGCACAGATTTGAAAAGTGAATAAAAGAAAAATTGATTCACAAACTCACAAACGTTCATGTCAAACACAACCTGCTCACTCAATGGACTTGAGATACTTTCCATACTTCCTTCTTCTTTAAAACTAGGCGAAAAGTTTCTGATACAACATGACCTAGAACACGACAGCAGACCGACCGAGCCCCAGCAGCTGTAAACGATCCGAGTCGTAACTATTCAGGTGACCTGGACCTACAGTGGTAAACGCCATAAACAACAACTTCCGTGGACTGACACGGGCAGCTTAATCCAGGAGGACGAGTCACAATAAGGAGAACAACCACATGAAAAGCAGCACACGAGGCTCCATGGGCAGTTCAGTGAACAATGAAGCCGTACAGAGAGATGCAAATGATGTGTGATCCCAAAAAACTCAAGCGCTCCATATCTGTAAATCTCTGGGTCACGGGAAATACTACACTGTCAACAATCTGGAAGTAAAGACGTCGGAGAGAGACGACAGCGTCCTCGTCTCCCTCTTGGTGCCGGGTGCCGCCCTGGTCCAGGTCCTCCCGGCCGCAGCGACTGGACCGTTTCATCCTAAATGCCAGTGAATGTCTCGTCTGTTCTTTGAGAACGCCGATCGTGCTCTTAATCCGATCCTGGCATTTTTTGGACGTCCAACATTTTATTTTGCAGAACCTGAGAGGGTGGAGCTACGAGGCTGAAAGTGGACTGAAAGACCCCGAACAAGAAGGGGAAATCCAAATCCTTAAGTTTTGGCTTCAAGGCTGCACTCTGTGTAGTGGTCCCCTCGTCCCATCCCGACTCTGTCATGATCCTATGAAAAGCCACCCAGAGCGATGTGACGTACCACCTTTAATGTTCCACCTCACAACAGGACCCCCTGGTACACACACAGCCCGATCCACTTCACACACTAATGCTTCCTATAATGTCATCCTGTATGTCGTTTTAGATACTGCTGAAGACTGTAGAGAATCCAAAGTCCTCTGCCAGTGTGCTGTCAAACTCCACAGTAGCATGTAGCAGCTCCATAAAATTGCCTGTTTGTGCTGCCAAAGTCCTCACTGTGTCTCCTCAACGCTGGTTTTTGGAGTGTAAGAGACATGGCTGCAACAACAAGTCTCATCACAATATTCCAGTTCCTCTTTACTGCTCAGTGTCCTTCTTAGTGCTGATGCTTCTCGCCAAATCCAGAGTCTCGTCAATCCCGACGCGTCCAAAAAGCTTCAAGACTTTTTGATTTTTCCATGCCTCTCGTTTGCTGTGGACCGTTTGGGAAGCTCAGTGAATCCACTGAGGTTCCCAAGGATTGTCCAGTGAACAGGTTTCCTTGTGTTAAAGAAGACACGGCCAGGAAAATAGCTTCTGTAGTTGTGCGCTACCAGCTAGCCGCTCAGTGCAGACCTAAGACTCCTCATTGAAAGTCCGTAAACGTTTCTTCCTCTCTGTATTCAGCTCCATCTTCAGCGTTGGCCTGCCGTCGGATTTCATTTGAAGCTGCTGCCCTAGTTTATAAAACTGTTTTTTTACTAAATATTCCAAATCTCCCCCCTCCATTACTGTACTTGCTAAATTTGCTAACGTGATATCAATAATGGGAGATTTGCACGTCTGTATTAATTCAATAGAAACGTTCAAATCTCTGGTGATGTCATTTCAGTGACGTCTATAACGATGCTATGATTTGATCGGTGTGAGGCCAAAGGTCACCGAGGGATGCCAACTTGGCCTGGCATCCCTAAGAAACCGCTACTGATGTATAACCTTTCACTGACATATGATCACACATTCACACACGTGTAACTGTGTGCGCACTCACACAGGCACAAGGATTTTTACCAGCGTGTGTGTGATTTTAGTATGCACATGTTCAGCGGTGTGTGTGTGTGTGTGTGTGAATGACACTATTTTTCCAAGATTTTTTCCCACATATTTGTGACATCATAATCTCAGATTATTTGACTTTGTTTCATTTTTTTTTTTTTTTTTTTTTACCTACTGTAGCCGTAGGTTTTATATTTCTATTTCTACATATATAACATGTTTCTCCAACACACACATTAACTTTAAGGTGGAAAAACTCTGATGAAAGCACTTTTTGACAGAAATCAATATAAACAGACATCGTCAGTTCATCTGGAGAGGTCAGGGTCTGGGGGAGATTACAGATTAGAGAGAGGCTGGTAGGAGAGGGATGGTACGGAAACTATCTAGCTATGTGCATCTTCAACTCAGAGAAAGCCAAGAACTGACGAGGTATAAACTGTAGTAATCACCACAACGTCTGAAGGCTGCTGCTGAACAGCTGTTCTATGAAATTAAGGAGTCAAAGTTATGGTGCAGTGGTACACCCTGGCCCCCCTTTGGTTCCCAGCCTTACCACACCATTTTCATTAGTACGAGTATCCTTCACAAAAATAAGACAGGATAAGTGTATATAACATAGTTGCAGCACTTCAAACAGTGAGGCTTGGCAGAGGAAAGAGCTCACAGCAGCCCTCAAAATGTAGTGTGAGGAGGATGAAACAAAAGATAACATTCAGACAGGGTTTGGGTGAGAGAGAGAGAGAGAGAGAGAGAGAGAGAGAGAGACATTTGCTGCATGTCATCTTATCTCTGCCCTGTCTGCCTCTCTATTATGTCCAGAAATGCCAAAAATCTGACAAAAACTATTCTATCTAACATTCAAAAATACTACTCAGTTTAACTTTTCAAATAATTGTACATCATGCAGAAATAACTTCAGGGGGGAGCAAAAGACGAGTAAGTGAAAACACAAGAACAGTAACTATTAAGTAGGACTACAAAATACTGAACTGTGGCCGATTGTAATGTGATTCTTTACAATAGAAAAATGTGATGGCAGACTTTTATTGGTAAAACATTTAATCCCAGTCAGGTTAGTTTAATGTTAGTAGACAGCTGTGGCTTAGCTTCATCGTTAGCCTCAGGACGCATGGATCCATATTAACACCCCACACTTGACCATAACAGAAGTAAGTGTGGTAAGAACTATCATGGCCGCCCCAACACTTCTAAGACTAAGGTGGCTACTGATGATGTCACATTCAACCGTTACAACCAGGAAAAGGTCCGGGAGGAGGTCCAACCAGCAGCTGAACAAATCCCCTTTCTAAAAAACGCCTCTAAGCACCGCCCAATAAGTCATGGCATCCCGGTGCCCAGGTACTCTATAGGTCTGACTACCCATCTGGACATCTGGTGCTCTGCATCTTTTCACCAAAGGAGACAAACAATTGGTTAGTCAATAGGCAACGTACACCTGAAGGGCTTGAACTGGGTAGAGAGGGGCAACCTCAGACACGATGGGGGGCACAAAGTTCATTTACATGCCTTGACAAGTCAATAGGACAGCCATTTTAGTGACAGACATTCAGAGTCCAAACAGGATATGGTTGGTAACAGCCCTCCAACAAAACAGACAAATCCCAATCAGAAGCCAAGCAAGGATGCAAGAGGCCCAACCTGTGAGCACCTTTCAGTGCCTGGGAATCAGCTGAAAGCACCTCAATGAGCTTGTGGCATTAGGATATAACCACCAAAGACCCTTTGATTCGATATATATTCTATATTTGATGCTATCTTCCGGCCAGACTTGAAGTCTGTACCCATCTAGTTTTGGATGCCACATTTGCCCCTGCGTCTGAGACAGCATGTCTCAAACTGGTATACGTCATGGTTTGCAGTATCACGGGATTTGGAATCCAGCCTTGGTGTGGCCGGTGTAGCACCTTTGCCCAAACGCCTTCACCCTATCCAGCACCAGCAACTAAAGTGGACAAGACAGTAGGTCTACAAAGGGCTCGAGGTCAGTATTTTACTATCTACTGCCAGCATCAGGACACACCATGGAGTACTGCAGGAGACAATTTGCGGTTTCCAGAGAGGCAAAAAAGCCCACCTACCCATCCCCACATGGCACAGTATGTGGCTGTAGTCACAGCTGGCCTGGCCTGGGTCCACCTCTGGATAGAACATCAGATGTAACGTTATCACCCCTGGCAGATGCACCACCTTCACCATCGACCTCTGTGCCTGAACCCACAGCAGGAGCTCTCATGCCTATTTCAGCTGAGACTGAGAATGAAGTCCACCTTGATGGTTGACGTACGAGTCCACGGTGGAACTATCTGTCCAAACAACCACGTGTTTCACCGATGCCACGGAAGGAAGTGAAGCAATGCTTGGAACACTGCGTCCAGTTCTATATGATTCACACACACAGCTCTCCAAAGGGGGTCCCACTGACCTCGACCTGAGCGGCCGTACGTTCTTCTCGCCACTGCGAGACGCACGAGGCTCAGGGGAACGTGAACTTCCTGTCTGGCAGAGGAAGCTGGTGGTCACTCTCTAATGGACTATAATGAACTCACTCTGTCAGCGTCTTTAGTAAAAGAATGAGAACGTTACCGTCTCAGTCTCTACGTTATCATCGTCCCCTCCTACTGCTGCCAGTTCAGTCCAGTATTGACAGAGGTTGGTGGGTGAACTGTCTCCTAATAGCTCATCTCTCAGGTAGGAGGACCCATACTGCAGCATATTTAAGTCCCTGAAATGCCTTCCCAAAAAGTTCGGATATCTTTAGGGTAAGAGAATTTAGGGGGTTAGGAGTAGGTCTACGCCATATTCATACTGAAATGAGAAACACGTAGAACATTTGGACTTAAATGTAGGTGGGAAATGTCCTTTGTGACGCTCCCAGGTTCAACTTTTATCACTTGACGCAGCCTTTTCTATTCCTGGGGTCTGGAACCCTGGACTCCAGGTTTTCTATCTTGGTATTCCAGGGTTCTCAAGAAGTGAGAACACCACATCAAAACAATTACATGGCAGGGTAGAAAACCCACAGGACAGTGTCTCACTGAGGACACAGACGTCTATTCTAGTATATTCTATTCTATTCAAAGAGAGAATTTTTTTGAGTCAGCATCTCTCCCCGAAGGTAAACTTTAAAAACTTTGCTTTTATTTGAAAGTTGAAAGCTAAATATGACAAGAACTGTATGAACATGAAGAGGATCCCCAGATGAAATCAAACCGGGGACGCCACACTCATACGTCCTCATCGTTTACCATGTACTCCATGTTGGCGGCCGGTGGGTGAACTTGACCCCTCAGCTTGTTGTGCAGATCCAGGATCAGGTGCATGTCACCTTCGCTGATGGCCCTTCTCCCTCTTGTCCTGGCCTTTGTCCACCACTGATCGTCCTTGTCCTTGTACTTGTCCACAATGGACTCAAGCATTGTGGAGTTGGTGAGGACCATGGGGAGGACCGTCTGGATTAAACAAAGGACCAAGCTCGCCTCTCTGACCCAGCCTGGTGAGGGGAGAGGCCGCTTCATGGTGCAGGGTGGGGTACTGGACGGGGTCAAGTTTGGTTCTCTGCATATGAAAAGAGGAGGATTCTATAAAATATCCACTGACATTCAAAATAAAATAAACAAGAGGAAATAAATATCTCCTCATTTTCAACACTTTCACAATAAAAGAGCGAACAAAGAGCTGGAGTCCAAATGGACACAACACATTTGTGCTTTTGTGTGATATACAGATTCTAAGGTAGTCAAACAGCCGTGGTCTTGTCCCTCCAGACCCAGTAGCGGTTTTTAAGAATGGAATACTTATAGGAGAAGTCAGGTGTAATACACCTTTAAGTTCTCTGTGAAGTTCATCTGTAGGTCACATCACACAATGGGAGCAGTGTGTTTTTTTTCAACTTTCACTTTCAGCACATGGTTCAGGCTGGATGTGTGTGACTGAGCTGTTACATTGTGGTTGTAGCTCTGGGTAACGCAGAAGTCTAGATTATAATATAAAACAATGAAGTCATGTCAACAGATTCCTCTTTGGAAAATATTTAACTATTATTTTATAAATATCATAAGAAAATAACAGAAAACCCACTGACACATGTTGTAATACCACAATGTTACTACAGTTCAGTTCACATGGTAAGACAAAGTAAGTTTTTATTTGCTCTAAGGAACAAAAAGAGACACATTTTATTTACCTTCCAAGATGATCCAAATATCTGTGAGGTCCCAAAAACTCTTGAGATTATTGCAGGATGATAATCTTAATTCCTTCCATCACACAGAGCAAGGCAGGCGGTGGCTCTGCTCTCAGGCTGTCCATCCACAGAGAGCTCAGATACTCTGTAGGTACTTGCTGAATTCCACAGGTCGCTCTGTGCGCCGTGGGCTGAGTGTGTGGGGCCGCTTGCGTTTATATGGCAAATTTGCGCTTAGCAACACACAAACCGAGGACCCCGCCTTCAGCTCGTGGCCCCTTACGGCACCCTCAACACAGCCCCCCGCCCCCCTGTACACACACACACACACACACACACACACACACACCTGATAGCACTCAGTAAGATGAAGGTAAACTACTTTAAACATAAAGTGCTTTTTTTATTTATTCTTGGGTTTGATTTGACTGGAAGTCACTCAAAAGTGGAATTAGTATTTACTCATGTATCAATCTATCATCTGTCAATCAGTCCTCAGATAACTGTTACTTAGGCTTGGTATTGTGTGGACTTTATGGTTCTGCAAAAGGACATGAATCGTGGTTACCACCATTGTTCTGATTTAGTTTGAAATAGTCATAGTCCAGGAAATATGAACGCAGAGGCGATTATAACCACGAGTTGCTGCATGGAGTTTACGGGCTACGGTAACTTTAGACATACTGGAGTAATAACTGATTACCTGAAAGATCTTAGGTCATTCTGATAATTTAACGTATCAAGAAAATCAAAGTGTAATCAACTTTTGGAGAAGTGCCATATCCTAATAAATCAGATTATATGCTTGTTTGGTTTCTTTAGTTTTTGGATGTGATGTATAAATGACATTGAAACATGTGTGTGAATAACCACATGTTTAAACAGTCATACTTTATATATAAGTGTACTTCACTGCATTTAGGACATCAGTTAGTGTAGCTGATGGAACTGCATCAGGGGATCTGGGTATCCTGTTAAACATCAACCACCAGCAGGCTTTCTTTTCTGTAATTATAGAGCCCCCTGCTGGCAGTCTGAGGAACTGCCAGCGCTGGATTGACAGGCAGAGAGGCAGTGACCATGTTACTATGGTTACAAAAGGAGACACGTTGAAATATGGTGAAACAAAATAAAGGTTAGACAGAAATGAAAAGCAGGGAGGAGAAGTAGAGGAACCATGAGTCAGTATGAGGGCAAAAGCTGTAGTTTCATTTACAAGTACTTGAGTGAGCGTTTATATCGTTGATAATAATAACTTCTACTTTACTATGTATCCCCAAATAAAACATCAAGTAAAATGAACCCCCATCTGTCATGATGGTAGGAAGGTTTTAGAACACAAGGACACATTTTACAGTGGACAAGACCACAAAATGAATGTTCTCCCCAGATAAATAATCTGCTTTTGTGGTTGCCGTGGTAACTGTGTGTTTGCATAAAAGGGAACAGGGTGAAAATACTACGATGAATTTCACTGACTAGTTGAACCAAACCAACTAAGCAACAAATTAGTGTCCTTATCCCAGTTCAGAGTAGGAGTATATGTGGGACTACATATATGGGACTACATGGGACTAGAATCACCGGGGGACCTCTGGTAATTTGTAATAATGGTAGGGGTCATCTGAGATCTTAATCTCAAGCAAATCTTCCATGTCTGTCATTTGTAAAGTAAACACTCCACCATACATTTTCTACCATATTTCACAAAACACAGACGTCCTGTGATTCCACCAGAGACGTCTCAGTGATCTGAGCTGGGTTTCTTCTCTCTCCCTAACACAACTCTTCAATCATCAAGGTTGATCTTCTAGGATTCAAAAGGTGACCAGTTCAGTCCCCCACTCCTACATGTCAAAGGTCCCTCGGCAAGACCCTAACCTCAAATTGCTCCTGACAAGTAAGTGGGCCTTGTGTAGTTACCTCGGCGAGCGCTTTGGAAAAAAGCTACAGAAATGAAGTCCGTTTACTGTTCCAGCCCGCTTGACTTTTTTCTCTTGTCCTGTATAAAATGAGTCTAAACAACATGGATGGAGGAAAAAATGCAGAATGGCCAACGCTTCAAAAAGTCGAATGCTGTGTTTCTGTTCAAACCGGAGTGTGATCGCAGGAGGTGACGGTGGTGTGATGCTTCCTACACACACACGGCGGGAAATGACTGAGAAACAGTTTGACCGATGGATGCGTGCAGGATGTGTACATAATCCACCAATTATTGGGTTGAGTTTAAAACCCTGAACAGGATGAGATGGATCGCTGTACTAAGACATGTCTTAATGCATTCAATATAAAACGAAAAGCAAAGATATAAATGTACATAGTATAATTATAATAATTGATATTATAAATAGTATTTATTCGTTTACTCAGATTGATCCTCAAGTAGCCAAACTTGTGATTACAGTCCGTACTACTGCTGTATAAAGACAATTATTGTATGGAGGTAAATATGAATGAATGATTGCTATTTATTTAATGAATTCATATTTATCATTCTGATTATTATTATTATTATTACAGGGCAGCCCAGAGGCCTGGTGGTTAGAACTGCTGCATCAGTGGAGGGTTTGAATCCCCGACCCACGACTCTATTGGTGTGGAGTTTGCAGCTCAGGTGAGTTGGAGTATCTAAATTGCCCATACATGTGAATGGGAGTGTGGTTGAGTTTCAGCCCTGAGATACTGGATGTCCCTGCCTTTTACCACATGGAACGCTGGGATAGGCTTCAGTCCTGTGGCTCTGTGGCGCAATGGATAGCGCATTGGACTTCTAGTCAAGCACTGGAGAAGTGATTCAAAGGTTGTGGGTTCGAGTCCCACCAGAGTCGTGTTGTTTCTGTCTTATCTTAGTAGTGTCATTAGGGTGAATGTGGAAACTGAACAGGAAGGATGGGAGCACTAAACTCAATATCATGCCACATTCTAATTTACATACTCTGCAAAATGTTACAAATGGACCAGATAGGACGCTTTCAATTAACATCATAATCTACATAAAAAACAAAACTTTATTCATCTACACTGCTGTAGTTCCCTCTGATGTTCTCCTGAATTCTATTTAAATAAGTAGAACAATAAAAAAGAAACATTAATAACGTGTAGACTGCTGATTAACATTGACTCAGGTGGATCTTTACAGTGGTTTGACGTCTGTGCAGACTATCAAAACAAACATTTTATAAGAATTGATTTTGAGCATTATAATGGAACCTTGCATGCCAGTGAGTAACCTTAGTGTGGAAACACAGAAAGACTGTCATCATACACACTCGACAGATGAAATCATTTTCCAAGCGTTGTCCCGACTCCAGCTGAGAGATGAATGAAAGACTGATGATGCACCACCATGTTTTATAGGATAAAACGGATCCATTAATAAACCTCTGTGATCACGTTAATACGGCGGCCCTGAGGTGCCAAACACAACATTTAGAAAACACAAAAAACATTAAGAAAACACAACAACATAAAGAAAACACAACAAAAGAAAACACAACAACATTAAGAAAACACAACAACATTAAGAAAACACAACAACATTAAGAAAACACAACAACATTTAGAAAACACAACAACATTAAGAAAACACAACAACATTAAGAAAAGACAACAACATTAAGAAAACACAACAACATTAAGAAAACAAAACAACATTAAGAAAAGACAACAACATTAAGAAAACACAACAACATTTAGAAAACAAAACAACATTAAGAAAACACAACAACATTAAGAAAAGACAACAACATTAAGAAAAGACAACAACATTAAGAAAAGACAACAAGATTTAGAAAACACAACAACATTAAGAAAACACAACAACATTTAGAAAACACAACAACATTAAGAA
>OMNV01028277.1:0-17470 GCA_900303265.1 Brotula barbata | reverse complement strand
AATTGTGATTTCAGTTGTTTTAGTTGTGTTTTCAGTTCTTTTTGCTGTGATTTCAGTTTTTTTCGATGTGATTTCAGTTGTTTTCATCGTGATTTTAGTTGTTTTCGTTGTGATTTCAGTTGTTTTAGTTGTGTTTTCAGTTGTTTTCGTTGTGATTTCAGTTGTTTTAGTTGTGATTTCAGTTGTTTTCGTTGTGTTTTCAGTTGTTTTAGTTGTGTTTTCAGTTGTTTTCGTTGTGATTTCAGTTGTTTTAGTTGTGTTTTCAGTTGTTTTAGTTGTGATTTCAGTTGTTTTAGTTGTGATTTCAGTTGTTTTCGTTGTGATTTCAGTTGTTTTAGTTGTGATTTCAGTTGTTTTACTTGTGTTTTCAGTTGCTCTCAGTTTGTTTTCAGAGCTGTGTCGGACTGTGCTGCTGACGTGTGTGTGTGTGTGTGTTGTGATCACACGTGTTTTGACAGTGCTGATCAGTGCTGGGCGGCTCGGGGTCCTCCTACGTCGTCAGTGCGTTGCAGCTTTAACGGTCCATCATGCCTTGCGGTGTCCCACTTCTGCTCGGATGTGATTTCCAGCCTTTCTGATGAACAGAGGCTGAGCCGCAGATGTGATGCCTCACGTCGGATGTCCGACAACCGGACAGAAGCGTGTTTACGTTGACGACCTGTCTGACGTGTGCGGAATAAACGGGATTACCCGCGGGGCATGTGGCGGGAGGTATCGGATTTTATTCCCGGGAGAATTAGCGACGTTACGGAGCGGACGGAGAGTTTACGGCGCTGACAGGCGCTGATCTGCGGCTGAACGGAGGTACGGAGGGGCAATGCGGTGAATGAGACGGAGGCTCACAACTTCAATGCGTCAACATGTGAGCCGAGGCTGCCTTCAAACGTCCTTATTGATCATCTATCTGACACACACACACACACACACACACATACACGCACACACTCTCTCTGATCTCAAACACTAACAGGCGCTCCATCAATACACGTCCGATGAATTTATGATGTACTTTTGCTTCATAATGTACACAACATTACATCTTCAGTGGTGTGCTGCGTGGAAATCTTTCATCTGTGACCCGCGTGGAGTGTGTGAGTGTGTGTGTCAGCGTGTGTGTGTGTGTGTGTGTGTGGATTTGCTGAGTGTGCCATTGATGAATCACTTAATAGAGTTTGCCTATAAGAGCTCAGTCAGCACACCGCTTTTAATCAGAGAGTTCCTTCATCTGAGTCAGGGTGGAAAGTCATTCAAGCACGTGTGTGTGTCTCTGTGTGTGTGTGTGTGTGTGTGTGTGTGTGTTGGAGGCAAGGGCTAAAGTTGTTCATGAAACACAGTGGAGAGCTCCAGATTGATCTGATGTGTTGTGTTGATTCTGTTTCACTTTCTTATGACTAAACCCCTTAAAGCTGTTAAGGGGAACGCTAATTGACCAGACTTTAAGGTAATTTGACCCACTGGAGTCTAAGACTTCTAAAATCTGCATTGTTAATATGAAAACATGTTGACTATGATTAATTTTTACTAAGTCCTTCATTCACTCTGTCAGTAAATAAGAATCAAAATGTGCAGATTTTCATGAGGCAAAAATGTTTTAACTGGAAAAATCAAACCAAATTCCTTAATTGTGTGTGTGTGTGTGTTTGGAGACTACAAGCAAGATGCCTATTTGTAAAAAGTTAGTTGTGTTTCAGAGTCTATGGAGGAAATAAAAGACAATAATTAGAATGAAGACAAGAAGCGGTTCCTCATTAGCACCTCATTAATGTTTGAGTATGCCACATAAAGTTCAGCTTTTAAATCAATAACAGTATACTTGCGTCCTGATATACATATCTGGTATCTTTGTAAACATTAGGTAGAGAAAATAAATCCCTGCTGTTTATGATTACTCCAGAGATTAAGAGGTTAAACTACAGCAAACTGTTTCTGAGAGTCTCTTAAGGTTTACGGTCTTTATTGTCCCTCGAGGGAAAATTTGGTGGCAGTTTGGTACCGCAAACACAACCGCTGCCATAAAGAATGCACACACATGAGATCCAATAAAAAAAACAAGTAAGAACAGTGAAAAGAACATCTAAAAACCCCAAAAGGCTCTCAGACTGAACCCACTCCTCTGGTACAGCTGAGTCAGACTGATGAGATCGATGCGTTACCGTGAAGTCCAACCTGCAACAGCATCATCTGCTTTAAAAAACACAGTTTAAACGTCCACTTCTGCAAAGGAATTCAACTTTTATCAGCTGTCCAAGGGTTTCTCAAACTGCTGTGTGTGGACCATTGTTTGCACTTGAAGCGCCCCCTGGTGGTACATTGATGTTCCCAGTCATTTCTGCAGAGAATCAAAACTAGTAGAGTCTCTCATTCGGCACAGTTACACACACACACACACACACACTTTAAAACTAAACTTTGGTTACGCTGTTTTAAGGTAATGAATTCCATTAATTTTAATAATCTCTTAATCATAATCTCATGTATACAGCAGCGTCTCATTAATTCCATCCATGTATGCTGCTTAATTACATCTTTGCCTTAATTGCAGTACAAGCAAACAAACAAGTATTGAGTGAATGTAAACAGGAATTGTGACAAATTAATCACTAAATTAAATGGGCTCAATTAAGAAACATTTTTATTTTCGCTGGATTAGTGGTTAGCCTGTTGCCTCACAGCAAGGTCGTGGGTTTGAGTCCTGGGGTCGACCTCCACACCTTTCTGTGTGGAGTTTGTTTTTTCTCCCCGTGTCTGCGTGGGTGCTCCATAAAAACGGGTGGTAGTCTAATCACGCCTGCCATTGCCCTTTACCAAGGCACTAGGCAGTAGATGTGGAGTTGGTCCCCGGGCGCTAGTGTGTGTTTGCATGTGCGTGCTCCTCACAGTAGGATGGGTTAAATGCATGGGTCTCTCTCTCTCTTTCTTGTGTACAAACTGTGCCATGTGACAGGGCAGTGTTGATTTGATTTAGCAGTTTGGATACAGACTCCTCCTCCTCCCGCCACCTTAGTGGAAGCTGAGGCTTAAGTCTTATAGGGTTAAAGGCTGATTATGTCCCCCAAGCTGCTTAGTTTTAACTTTTGAGGCTGCAGTGTTCAGTGTCTGTCAGTAGAGAACGGTTGCCTCATTACGGCGCTCCAATGAAAGCTTTCGTGTCTTCAGCTACTTTAATGTCAGACATTTATCATCATAATGGGAATTTGGATAAAATATGGACCTGGTGTTATATGGATAATTACTGTGTCTGCGTTATGTTTGTTTATTTACAGTAAAGCCTTCTGTCCAATATGGTAAATATACAAAAGTCAAACAACAACAATCACTATTAAACTCAATAAAATTAAACTATTAAATAAAATAAATGCTGGAATATGAATTGGTAACTGAGTAAAACTTTAACTTTTATATTTCAGGGTTATTTAAATGATTTTAGATACATTTAATGGCCCTTTTCAGATTGGTAATCCATTAATAATTGTGCATAACATTTGGAAAATGTAGAAAATGCCAGAAATTCTGGAGAATTTATGATTCTAAATATCTTACATACTTTATAGTAACCCTTACTTCTTTAGCTATGGCATTTTTAAGCTCCTTATATTTCTGTTCCAGATGTATAGGATATCATTTCATCTCTCTCTCTCAAGAATGCATCACAATATATGTGGCAGCATTGGAAATTAGTCTTTTCTCATAAAATGTAAAATAAAACTTTACAAAGTTGGTCCCAGCAGTGGTTACGTTAGACTGTAAGACATTAAATCTAAAACTGTAAACAAGGAGTGTAAACATGTTTACTAGATACAGTGCGTTTACAATGAAAGTGGGTACCCGAGTCAAATAAAATGCAACTTAGAGAGACAGCAGTAGCACCATTAGTCTGTAGTAGTAGTAGTAGTAGTAGTAGTAGTAGTAGTAGTAGTAGTAATAGTTGTAGTAGTCTTCCTTTGTCCTCTTGATGACAGAAAAGATCAGACTGCAATTGCTCCTGTCCAACTATTTGTCCCCATTAAAAAAAAAAGAAAAGAACAAAGTCAGCCCTGTCTGTCCTCGTGACAAACATGAAAATCATCGTTTTCCTCCTTCTCTTGTTTGTAAAAGTTGCTGATTCGAGCATCTAGTGTGGCCAAGAGCAGGTCTCCATTTGTGCGAGTGAGTTTGTGAGAGGAGAAGCTGCTCCTGTAGGAATACTTTCAGATGGATGAAAAACATTGCGCTGTAATCTGCAGCGCTTGATCAAAGTGTTGGAGGAGAAGCGGCCTCCTCTCCGTCTTCTTGGTTCTCCCTCCTCAGCCGTATTATCAGTTTTCATGACACTAAATGGAAAAGATCCGTATGCATTAACGCGAGCTGTTAAAGTAAAGACGTTTGCTTTTGCCGACATGAGGTCTACGTTTATTTATTTGTAATAAAAGGCGGATTTGTTTATACTCACAGTGGTCTTTTGTCCTTGAATCCAGCAAGCATTAATAATTGATATTGATTTTTCCGTATAGTACACAGAGGAGTGTACATTGTATGTATATTTTATGAAGTGTAATGTCGTGTTTGGTGGGATGCCACAACCTGAGCCCTGCGTTCATTTCTCCTGTGGGAGGTCGGCTAAACATTATCCCTCCATAATGGTGAACGCAACAGCTGAATCGGGCTGAAAGGCTAAATTGCTACCAATCCGTCAGTTCTGGGAGTTTCCAGTAAAACTCCACTGAATGTTAACGTTAAATCAGATTCCCGTGCAAGCCTCTGTGTTTCCTCAATCGCCGGAAAACAAAGAGGAAGTGACAGGAAAACATGGCTGCTTCTTAACTGTTGGTGATTGTTTGGTCAGCTTTCCCAGACCGTGCCCTCCAATCAATCCAGTCATCTGTGTAAGGCTCGGACAAAGCCTGAGCTGTGTCGCCATGGTGACGGATTGTTTGCATCCAGTCATGCTGCTTGCCATGTGGGACTACCCCACACAGACACACACACACTCCAACATGCTCTTTTGTCTGTGCAGCACTTGTTTTATCAGCAGACCCACCATCTCCTGCTGCCACAGCCATGTTCCTTTAAATGAGCAGGCTGATGACATCATCATCTGTTGTCAAGTTTCTCGCCACTGCTGCGGCTCCACAATGGGACTTTAACTGGAAAAGGGAGACAGTAACTCACTCTCGGATTTGTAAACATTTAAAAGGAAATGTTGTTAGGTAGACGGAATTTAAACTTTTCAACCCTGAGTCTTCCTGAGGTTTCGTTTTAAAGCGCCAAGCTTGCAAAGACACCAAATATACCAGCATGCATCCTGGGTAAATCTATATAAAATGTACCCAACAGATCCTGGATGGAGAGGAATTTTAGGGCCATTACTTCAAAACATGACAGTAATGGATGGGCACGTATAATGACAATGAATACACCGTATTAGTAGAAACAAAAAAATTAAAAATAAAATAATTGCAAGCAACCCAATAAAATCCGTTAATGAGTAGTGGGAAGATCTATTCCAAGTAAGTCTATCCATCCGTGTACTCCTTCGTCCCATTTTAATTTGTGTCTGTATGCTTTATTTTAACACTTTTCATGGAGGTCATGCTTTAGAATGTTCGACTTGTACCTAAATATGATGTGTGTGTGCAGCATCTACCGGAAGATTATGTTCTCTGGATTTTTTTCATTTCATTGCTGCTGTAGTTCCCATTAGTTGTTTACAGGCTGCATGTGTAGTCAGCAGAGGTTAGTGCTCCAGTTAATTAATGACGTCATTAAAGTTGAATTCAGTGATGGGATGCATGAGCACTGGAGTGAAGCAAAGCAGGAAATGAACTCTTCGGTGTGGATTAGGTGACGTTTACTGGGTAAGTCTGTGTGTGTGAGGATTTTTGACCTTTTTTGATGCCATCTCGGGGATATCAGAGGCAATCTCAGTGACATAGTTGAGTTGATCCTGGCCGGGCCGAGTCCTCCGCCTGTAGCTCTGCCTTTCTGTGGCATGCTGGGAATGAAACTTAAGGGCAGACAGGCTGAAGTCACGGTTAAGTTTAGCTCCACACTTCATAGTTCAGACAAGCTGAGATTCCTTCATCTCGTAAAACCGTGGAACCTTCCAGTGTCCTTTTTTGTAAATTTCTACATTTTTGTAAAGGTTGAGGATTGTTCATTTTTAATGTATGTTATGTTAATTGCAGTTAGTTTATGGTGGTTTTTATAATCAAGTTAAGACTGTTTTGATTCAGTTTTTTCTTATTCTGTCTCTCTCTCTCTCTGTCTCTCTGGCATCCAAACCATCACACCGTACAAGCTCGTGCATATCACATGTTGATACTGATGTTACAGAAATACAAAGGATATCCATACATAGTGATAAATAAACTTTGTATATCCTTATATTTACTGTTTTAGTGCCTGTATTAGTGGGATTAATCCAGAATGTAAATATGTTAATGTTGGACAGTACCATCGTGTTTTGGTTCTGCTGCTGAAGATAAAATGCCTATATGAAACGAAGGATAAAGAAAAACAGTGTGTTGGTGTGGTGACATTCCATTTCCAATTTTTTATAAAGTGAAATCGACTGTGCTGGAATGTCTGTAAATGAATCATCATGGTGAGGATTCCGAACATAGTTGGGACAGAGATCATTGAGTCCGACTGTTTATTAAACTGGGACTAATGGGAAAGGAAATTCCAACAACAACACCCAACCTTTCCCACAGGTTGGCTGCTTATTGTCGCTCCGTGAGTGGAGTGATGCTTACAAAGGTCGTACATTTACAATATGAGCTTATTTATCGTGGTGTTTTATAGATCAGCAGTCGGCTCTAATACCAACAGTGGCAGTACATCACAGCGGAGCGGAGTGGAGCTCTCCTAAAATAGAAACAGTCTTGCATGGCCCGGCATACAAATGAATGTGCACACACTGTGGCTGTGTATCGTTTGTTTACACACTCTGCCACGCCGGACTAATTGTAATTTAGATCAAAGGCAAAACAGTTAGCTAGGCAAAGTGGAAATGGTAGTGATGAAAACTGGGAACAACAATAACAGAAGTGATGAAAGAGTGAGGGATGAGTCTGGGGCCAAGGGAGCCTCCTCGTGACTCAAGTTAACACGGTAAAGAAAATCAAAGCTCATTTCCTCCAGGAAACACACTTAAATGGGTGTGCGGTTTGAGCGGCTGTGTGAAGAATTCAATTAGTTTGGTATTGAGTCTGGGGCTGATGTGGCCTTATTCTTGACCTTACCTCTCTCAGGTCACAGCTTATGTGTGTAAGTGTTTGATTCCCACTGGAGCCGCTTTTGTAAGATCTTCACTGAGGCCTCAGGCAGTACCAACATGGAGGATCAGAGTCGAACTGATGGGCCTTTTTTCAGCTTGCACGAACATCTGCTGCTCCACAGCTGCCGAATGCGTCAGCTCCCATGATGCTTTATGGTTTTGATAAAGGCGTACTGTAAACCAACTGGCATATGCTGTGATATTTACATCAGGGGCCGGAGGGAGCGCAAGATGCTTAGTGGAGGAAAGAACACAGGAAGAGCTGTTAGTTGGCTCATTTAAGAGTCTGTGGTTTGTTTCTGAAGGCCATGTTTGATATTTAATTTGGTTTAATTAAATTTAATTTTTTATAGTCTCTTGTAGTGGCTAGTATTTTGAACATTTTCGATGAGGCTCCTAGAGGAAAACATTAAGTAAAACAAACACAAAGGTCCTGAACTGGCCTGAATGCTCATTTTTGTCATTTCATTGTTTATGATCATAGATTTGTTATTTCTTTAACATGTTTACACCAATGGGTAACACCTTTAAATTTACCTGACTGTCCACCCGTTCATCCACACTTTGTGGGTGTTGCCAACACCGGCCTGATGCAGCTGGCCAATCAGATCACAGGTCAAGTTTTGGGGGTCACAGTCAGTGTGCACAGCAGTTCGATGACAAAAATGTTGACTAGAGTGTTTTCCCGCAGTGAATTGCAAACCTATGAAAATGAATCTTAGATGAAGAATATAACATAATAGTCAACATAAGAGTGTGTAGTATTTCCCCATTTTATTAACACTACAGTGCTTTTTCTTAACTCACGAAAATATGGCCCCTCGTAAATATTGCTTTGTACCCTCATTTAGTTGTCCTACCCAAAGGTTTCATTAAAAGAAAACTTGTCTCAGTTTTTCTTTAGATTTATAGAGTATAAATGAACCGACCAGTGAGGTGAAACTTGTTTTTATTGGAGTTGTAATAAGACAGTTATGATAATTGTGTCACAGAAGAGTGAATTCAGTAAGCATTCTCCCGTACATGTGCCCAATCGCTTGTGTGTGTGTGTGTGTGTGTGAGGGAGATATCAGATTGGCAAGTTAGTGTTATTTGGCCTTTCCTCGTGAATGAAACCACAGTGTGACATAAATATTGTACGTCACTGAGTAAATATTCCATTACAACATCTAGCAGCTGTGATAATTACTCTCATGGTTACATCAGTTCTTAGAATACTGTGAATGAGGAGACCAAACATAGACTTTTGTGAGGCTGAATGACAATTCAAGCTGGGATTGACACACCTCAAACTTCTCACATCGTGCCATGATTGTTTACAACCTTCTTCTCTTCTTTTCTGAATCACCTGTGGCCCCTATTCTCTCTCGTTTCCCTCATTTCCGTTGGCCCACACTGTTTCCCCTCTGTTCACCTTCCTGCTGAGATGCATACATGTGAATAGCCTCATTTACTGGGCTGTAACAGCCATCTGGGTTCAGAGCTATCCTGCAGTAACTGTCTACAGTTACAAATCATCCAACCCCTTGCCAAAAGCAAACCCTCGACGTAGCCTGCTTCACTGCAGAGGATAGTGCAGTGTAATGTGGTCTCACTAGAAAACGCCTCCAGGGAGGGGGCATTAATTAAATTGCAGGAGGGGTAGGAGCCCTGTTCCAGCTGCAATGAAGATGGAGGAGGCCTAAATTGTTGAGGGAGACCTGGAGCAACGCAAATGTCAGAGATCAGAGCCAAGCTGATGGTCCGGTGCAGGCAAAAGGAGGATCGCTGCTCAGGAGGGTTTCAAAAGTATGAGCATGAGACACCTGCTTCGCCGCTCCGATCTGCACTGTTGCGTTGGCTCGCTGTCACGGCCTTGGCAGCTTCGTAATGACTGCCGCGCTGCCGAGGTGCTTGTGTCAGCACTTCGAAATGGCCCTCATCCTGCGTGCATGAGACTGCTGTAATGCACTACACCGGCAAATGGAAAATATATTCGATTCACCCATTCACACACCAACAGTCATGGTAAATGGACTGCATTTCTTATAGTCTGGAGACCACTCACATTCACCCTTTCACACACCAACAGCCGAGGTAACCATGCAAGACCCATTTACTCGGGAGCAATTTAGGGTTAGGGTCTCATCGAGGGAGCATCGGCGTGGAGGAGCGGGCGATTGATCTGGCAACCGTCTGATCACTAGGTGATCACCCTAACCCCTGATCACTGCTCCCAAATGGGTCCGTACAGCGACTTATCATCATTACAGCAAAATACTTCAAAAGAAAATCAGTAGAACAGGGCAGGGTTGTTAACTGTTGTGTTAACTTGTCTCTGTATCGGCTTCATTATCTTTGCCTTGTTTTGGTCCACTATCCTTGGTCTTATCCAGTTTGGAATAAAGAGATTAATGGAGTGCTGGGTGGATTTACTGGTTTACCAGCTGAATGTCTTCTTCAGGTATGAATGAAGGCAAATAGACCCTGAAATTCTCTCGCTAATTAATCCCCACTGCCGTCTTCATATTGTATGAACTAATCACCATCACACCTGGAATACGTTAATGTTCAGTGTCCTCTGTCTTTGACTCTACGGTCCTCTGTCCTCAGTACTTCATTCAATCAAGTTAGCTGGCTAGCGAACGCTAACACTAGCAAGCGCTAGCTAGCCAGCTAATGTTGACTAAAACAACAAAAACATTGGAATTGCAGCGCACTGAACACTGTTTCGACTTTACCGCACAGGCACAACAGGAAGTAGCCCAGTTAGCACTTAATTGTATCCGTAAGAGTTTTAAATTTAATCATGATATAATTTTTGGGACATACGAGCTCAAAGTGGACTAAGGGTGCATTGCATTGCCTCCATCACTATACATGTTGAGTAGAGCTGTAACATTATTTTTTTGTTATTTCTCTTTCAAGGATGAATTGGAAAACACAATTGGCGGCCCCTTGTGGTGTGGAGGCATGAGGGCCGCTGGATGAAGGCCATGGAGCTGAAAGTGTGGGTGGACGGAGTGCAGAGGATCGTGTGTGGGGTCACAGAGTTCACTACGTGCCAGGAAGTGGTCATTGCTTTGGCACAAGCCATCGGTAAGATCAAAAGCATGTTTACAGTCATTTACCTGGAAACCAAACGGTAGACGGAGCGACCCAACAGAAAAGGACAACAGTGGTAAATGTGGGTTATTGTTACAAGAAGACAAATGCCTGGCCGACTTATGTATGAAGGTGAGATAAAATAACTGTCTGGTTCCTGTGTAGAAACGCTTTAACACACGTGGTAAAAATGATATTTTGTCCTACATAAATACCTGTGGGGATTGTGGGGAGTTGGTCGTGTCGACAAGTGTCAGGGCAGGTTGTCAGACTTTCTATAGATGATAAATTGCTCTGAAATGAAAAGTGACTGCAGGGCACTGAGTGATTTTTACCATAAATGGGCAGCACAAAACAAGATGAGTCATGTTTCCGGCTCGACTTCACGGCCTTTTTGTGTACAAATGCACAGAAAAGTGTCCACGTGATGTATGTATCGCGTCGTGTGGGCTGGTTTTGTCACTCACACCAGCCGTACGTTTATTCAGTCACCTTGACAGATTATTTATTTTATTCCTACAGCACCAGACTAAAAATATAACTTATGAATAATTCTTTCTCAAATGTAGAGAGGGGAAAATGGAAGAGTCAGGTTTTTGTAGATGTCATCAAGTCAGAATAGTGGAGCTTCCTTTGACTTTGATTAAACTTGATGACAAGTTTAAGTCTCTGAAATGGAATCTGGGCGGTCGGTCCAAAACGGTCTGAAAAACATTAATTCGTCAACGATGCTTCCATTTCACACTCGCCCCAGATAGATGTCTGTGAGAGTTAAAATGTGTGTCTTTCACGGTGACAGCGGCTGGAGTTACGGCGTTCACCGTGCTTTGTGTTCTTTGGGCCTTTTGTCCAGCCGTGGCACTTTGATGTGAAAGGCCATAGTGATGAATGTGCGTCTTTTACAGGGATCCTTACTGTGTAAAGGGGTGGGCAGGGGGGGCGAAGGTGGATGAGGAGGGATTGGCTCTTATCTGTGTGTACAAGCCCACTCTCTCACACACACACACACAAATACACATACACAGGGCTGTGAACCATTGAACCCCCACCCCCTTCTCCAACACAATCACTGTTTGTTGAGTTGCGTATTCTCTCTGTAAAGTTCTTTCACGAAACACACTAGTGAAATTCTCTGAAACTAATTGTGTATCAGCTCTTATCAGAGGGCCTGCTGTGTGTTTACACCACCGGGTGATGATCAGTGGGTGTTGACATTTTTCTAGAGGGAAAGCTTGCAATCTATAATCCTGATAAGATGTTGAGACTAAAACAAGAGACTGCAGGAAAACAAATTAAAATAATGTACGTTTGAGAATAATCCAGGTCAAAAAAGACTAGAGGTGCATTTATACACACTGAAGGTGAGGGATTATCTTTGGCGTAGCTCTGACTGCACTGATTTACAACAATCTAAAGGTGATCATATAAAAACATTATTACCCTGTCTGAGTCAGATAGGACCGGATCATTTTATACATGCTCCTCGGTTGGATTTAACATGATTGAATGCCCAGAGTGCACTGTTTGTCAAAAGAAAGGTTTCAATCTAAATTCATAGCTAAGTGCCTGACTGCAGGCTTGACATTTACAGACAGGCAGACAAAATTGATTAGTAGAAAAGGGAATGGACCTTGGAGGGAGGGAAAAAGGATTTCTGATTTATT
Source organism: Brotula barbata (assembly GCA_900303265.1). NCBI lineage: Eukaryota > Metazoa > Chordata > Actinopteri > Ophidiiformes > Ophidiidae > Brotula > Brotula barbata. Next base: position 5,464 of record OMNV01028277.1, on the reverse strand, counting down.
TTTCATTGAACAAGAGAAACTTTTGAGACATCCAGCATCTGGGAAAGAACACACTGAACAGTGGAGGTTACGTGCTTCATTCACATAGTCTATAAGTATCTGTGTGGGCCCAGGACCGCTCCAGGGGGAACGCCACAGGCCAGATGGGCCTCTGTGGGTACAAAAAAACCCCAATTACAACTGAGAAAAATGGAAAAACTGGAAAAAAATATGATGGGCAATGATCTGGACTTGGACAAACAGTCTCGATGGTGATGATATCTGAGGAACAGGACAAGATGTTTTTTTGGTGGATGATATTGTCCTCTATGTCAAGTGAAGAGTCAATTTAATTGTAAAGGCGTTTATTTCTTTGTACCCAGGACGCACCGGCAGATACACCTTGATCGAGAAATGGCGGGAGACCGAACGTCACCTGGCTCCTCATGAGAACCCTGTGTTGTCCCTCAACAAGTGGGGTCAGTACGCCAGCGATGTCCAGCTCATCCTGCAGCGAACCGGCCCATCGGTTAGCGAGCGGCCCAACTCTGATGGGCCGACGCGCGTCCCAGAGCGTGGCTTCTACCGCCAGAGCCTCCCGCCTCTGGCCAAGCTCCGCCCCTCATTTGCGGATCGTTCGCTCAAACGCAGGGAACCCAAACGGAAGTCGCTGACGTTCAGCGGAGGAGCCAAGGGCCTGCGGGATATATTCGGGAGAAGCCGTGATGCTGAAGGTAACGTCCTGTTTCTGGTGGTTGCTGAAAGACCAAATGTGTCGTTATTGATGCATGTTTATGTGTGGAAGAAAAGGGAAGCGATGCAGTCTGCCCCTCTCATCATCGCGTCATTCCACAGCCAAACAGTTGCAGCATCGCGGGGTGAATCTCAACCTGAGCAGAGTTGGAGGAGGAGGAGTCGCGTCTGTCCCCGGGAGTCCAGCCAGAGAGCTGAGTCGCCTGGTGCAGCTGCAGAGGAACAAACTGCAGGCCCTGGAGAGCCGTCTGCTGGGCTGCGAGGCCGAGCTGAGGGACTCGGAGGAGGCCGCCGGCGAGGCCAATGAAGTGAGGAAAACAACAACAGCTGCTACGGCTGTTATGTACAACTAGTTCTTCACATACCTGCTCCACAAGTAACATCAAATATGAGCCCTGCTGATTAAGGACTAGATATTTATCACATTTAATCTTCAAACCCACCTTTAGACAGATTCTCTTACACTAAACCTTCACCTGGACCTCACATTCCTTATCGGGTTCCGGCCCATCTTTTAATTAGTCTTTCAGATTCTCTTGTTGGCCGAGAAGGGTTTCAAGTTTAATCATCTCCACTCAGCAGGGAGGAAACCTGGAGGAGGAGCTGCTGCTTTTAGAGCAGAAGGTGAGGAGAAATGAAGCCGAGATCGAGGAGGAGGAGTTCTGGCAGAACGAGCTTCAGATTGAAGAAGAGACCGAGCGACAACTCCGGCAACAGCTGGTGGAGCTGCAGGGCCGCCTATGCGACTGCGAGGCGAAGCTTTTAGAGTACCTAGCACGCGTTCAGGTGAGCTCGGCATCATGGGAGGATGTGACTCCTCTTGGTTCCTGCTTTTTAAACCTTGTGTTTTTACTCATGTGGCTCATTTTGTTGTGCAGAGTATGGAGGCCGGCGTGGAGCAGGAGCGACTGCAGCAAGAAGCAGAGCTCAACCAGCAGATCAATGAAGAGGAGGTACAGGCCGGTGCAGTCATGAACACAAAAACAAAGCATCTTCACACACGAAAATGTCCTGTCATATCTCTGCAGCTGCAGCATAGACAGTCAGGCATCATCTACATCATATGCTATGACAAATTTTAATGTTGTTGTTGTAATGTCGCACTGATAATCCTCTGAATTTGAAAAAACTCATTCTCTAACATGAAAGGTCTGAACTTCTCGTCTTCTCGTATATCTTTGACCACATTCACTTTATTTTTTCCCCATCCTGGACGGCTGTGATGAGCGCTTGCGTTTGCTTTGTGCTGTGTGTGCATCAGGTGCAAGTCCAGCTGGAGAAAGTGAGGGCGGAGCTGGATGTGCAGAGCCAACACACGGCTCTGCTGGAGAGCAGCTGCAAGGCTTTGGAATGCTCGCTTGGACAGTCCGGCAAGAAACTGCAGGTCTGTTTGGATTTTACTTTTCCTCGCAATGTGTGTCTATAAAAATTGTCAGGAAATAAATTTACATCCGGCTCCTCGCCAAAGATTTCCTTCCCATTGTGCGAGAAAATGCTGCAGAAGTTTGGTTTTGGGGTGTTTTTTCTGAAATGCTTGTTAAAATTTCTTTGCTTTGGAGGTGTGAATTTTTGGATGCTATCTCTAAAGACCTCAGCACACGACTGGAACCGCAGAAATCTAAACTCATTAAGTTGTGGGCAGTGAAGCAAAGTTTAATCTCAGGCTTCCAGGGGTGTGCACTGTATCCTTGGCTGCTTATATCCCAGTATGGATTGATTTGGTGTATGTGCAGGCGAGGGTGTGCGAAGTGTGAGGTAATGAGAAGAGGATGGGGGTGTGGGGGTATTACAGCATTCTTTGGCTGATTACAGAGAGGCCTGAAGAACTGCAAAATCTCTCCCTGAATCTCTGAAATCTATTGAATAGCGTCGCTTTTTTTAAAGTACGTGCATCCCATTAGAAAATCTCTTGCTGACAAAATGTTTGGAAGCTGACCTATGCTGTATTCCTCCTCACGTCCTCCCTACATTACGTCAGCTTTTAGCGTCCACCTCCTTCATTCTCAGCGTTTTCTCCCCTCGCAGCAGAAGGAGCAGGAGCTGGAGCAGCTGACAAAGGAGCTCAGACAGGTCAACCTCCAGCAGTTCATTCAGCAGACTGGTACCAAGGTCACCGTCCTGCCTGCTCAGCTCACGGCGGGGAACAGCAATGGTACACACACACACACACACAACCCCACACCCTGAGAGAGAGAGAGATACACTTACACACACAGGGAGATGTTTTGTTGTGTCACCTTATCATCATTAGTAAGAAGTTGAACTGAAAACATACCGTATTGGCTAAATCCTGCAGCGTATGTGTTGTGGTAGCTTGCATATGGTCACAGTGCCCCCTTGTGGCCATACTGAAAGTGACAGGTTTGACTGTAAACTCGAGCTTGTGAGTCAACAAACTTGAATGTTGAGCCATAACAGCAAATCACTAATTTCATTTTTATATCAAAACTGAACCAATTCTTTCTTAAATCACACAGTATATTTATATTACTTTTTTGTAGTTATAAGTTCTAAATACTTCTTGTACTCATTTATTAAAAACTCACAGTCACAGGTTGTGCTGCATCATAGGAATGACAGAACGTTCTTCAACGTTCCGGTGGGTTAAAGTTTCTTTTACTAAACTTTCTGGCTGCAGAGGTGGAGACCGGCTCTCTGAAACGACTCGGCTCCTCACGTGTCTTACCCAGCGACCTCCGCGCTCTCCAAAGCATCGTCTCCTCCAGCCTCAACCCGGAGGGCATCTATGTTTGACCCCAAACTGTCCGGGAGAAGACACATCCAGGACACGCTGTGTTGGCAGCCTCTCCTCGTAATTGGAACACACCGGAAGGTCCAAACTGCTGAAGTGCTGTTGAGCGAGGCATGGAAACAAACTCAATTCCACGGACGCCTATTCTCATGGAGGGAGCTGGTGAAATAACAAATTCACACGGAGGTTCAATGATGTGTCTCAGAGAAACTATTGCATTTGTTATGTCTCCCACTCGCTGGATCATCTTCATCTTACTGCGACTGAGAGGCCCATCATGAAATAATGTCGATAAACCCCAAAGTCACCGTAGAAAATAGAATCTATTCTCTTCTACTGTATGTACTTTAGTAGGTGAGTAAAAGTTAGCGTACAGATCCTCTCAGTCTACTTAAGCTGCATTTGCTCTGCGTTATGAAAAACTTAAATATTTTGATTTTAGCAGATGTGTTTCTAAATTTATCAGGAAGGACTCACACGTACACACACGCATACACAGACTGTAAATACGGGCACATGCATGAACTAACCACAGCCATATCTGATTGCCTTACTCTGGTGTTTGGAAGCCAGATGTCCACATTTATATCTACTGTTGAACCAAACCCGAGGTAGCTACTCTACACGACGCGCCATGTAAATGTAGCGTTTGCTAGAACTGTGGCACCGATTCAGGTGATTTCTAGTCATGGTGACTGATGTCAGCATCACTCAAACATAATCTTGTCCCTTTTTTTTTCCCTCTTCTATCTTTTTTCGTGTTAAATGCGCGAGCAGGAAGTAAATTTACCACATCTCCCACAGTAACAGAAGCATCATAGCCCACAATATTTAATAAACCGGTGCTTCTCAAACAAGCAGTTTTAGCAACAAAAAGCTAAATTCTATCCTATACAAAGCCACCAATTTTAAGAATATAATCATTATTTTGTAATTATAGCCATGTTTTTATTTTTTCCTGCTTAGCCCACCACCGAGTCACGTACTACAGATGGCACACATGCCACAGTTTGAGAATCACTGCAACAACTGATATAGAATAGAAGAAATAGACCACATGCTGTATCATCACCACCTATTTGATGCTCTCCAAACAGCCTCACTCCCAGTGACGTCATACCCAGACTGACCACTGGATGGCAACAAACATGTATCATTCAAACAGGTCGCCTCGGTCCTCCTCCTGCTCTCCCCCGGTGGTTTTCACTGCTCCTATAAGTCTCAGCACTTCAACTTTCAGTGTTAATCAGTCTGAGGCGCCACTTTAAAATGCTGGTCGAGTGTTTGACATGTTTGCTGTGTTCCTTGAGCAGGGAAAGACATACACACACACACACACACTGACACACACAGACACAGGCAGAGAAACAGTATTACTCCTTCAGGCTATTTTCATTTATTCAATATCATTTCTAACATTTTAATGAAGTAACTCAGCTGTGTGTTTACTAATTATTTCACTGAACTAAAGATGTCTCATATGAACCAAAGCTAGTGTGACGCAGCATAGTGGTAGTTAGATGAATGTACTTTTCTATATGTATGCAACTTTTGACATGCTGTATGTCCACGGAGTGTATCCCTACCCGAGAGTCACACACTCACTGCACACTGTCTGTCTGTGGCATCCAGTGGCAGGTGTGGATGGGCTCTGTCACACACACACAGTAACACTGACGGGAAGTTTGAAACTTTCAGCCACACACCGTGATGGACAGCCTCGGTGACTGACAGAGTGTTGGCAGTAAAGTGTGAGTGAGTGGAGTTGTGTACAGGGTAAAACAAACAAAGTACAGCTGCGGTGTGGCTCGGTCTTTACGGTAACTGAACGGAATGTCTCCAAGTGTGACGGGAGGTTCTTCTCCGAGTCCCCGTTCGTCCATCGACTCTTAACGACATCGGAAGGATCCTTCCACGAAAGCGATTTTCCTCTGCGTGAAAGTAACCGGAGGAATCGACACACGCCAAACATTTCAAACT